>QFET01002518.1:536-15615 GCA_003316355.1 Tuber calosporum
GGGGGGGGTTGGACAGTATGCAACTCGCGTATCCCGTGATTATTACTGTATTTCCGTGTTCACGAGTAGTTCCCCCCCTAGGGGTCCTGTGTGACTTTGGGATTTAGAGGGGATTGTCTCTTCTCTTCTTCTTTCTATTAGATTCTCCAACTTTCTGATGGGCGATGGATGGATGGATGGATGGATGGATGGGTGGATGAGACAATAATCTGCGGGTTCCTTCTTGGTTTCCGGGTTGGCTTTTGGTAGGCTTTTGACGACTGTTCTTGGGGGCTTTGGATGGGTTGGCTTGATTGCGTCACCAGCGTCTCGTATACTGTAAGTGCTGCATTGAATGGCGGTTTGGCCTAGGGTACATGTTGGGATCAGGTCTTTCTTTTCTCTTTTTTTTCTCCCCTCCCGCCTTTACGCTGGGAATTGAAGATTGGGTGGGGGGGACTGACGGTTTGGACTAGGTCGCGATGAGAAGATTTATCACGTTTACTGGTGATGCTTTTGTGGGATTCGTGGAGGTAGGTTGAGGGACGGAGGGAAGGAGGGTTTTCCACTTCGCAGTTGGATGATTTATATGTGTGTGTAACTTGGCTTATGTTATCTTCCATTCCCGCGGTAGAAATGGAGACAATCGAAGGTTGTCCGTTTGGTTTCGAATTCGATTGCTTGGTGGTGGTGGTAGTACTCGAGTAGTAAGTAAGTTAGTAGCGATGTGCGGAGGTTGGTTTCTACTATTCCGGTTATTCGGGTGGGGTACAGCAAACTCTCGGATAATTCGATGATTCGCTGGCTTAGGACTTTGGAGTTACCTCTCCTGGCCATGTTTGGACTAGGCTGTAAACTTTTTGCTACAATGTTTGGTTATCCTGCCTTGGTGGAGTCAACGCAGGATGAGGATATAGAGATATACACGATAGAGAGGCAGATTCAAGTATAATATTGTGAAAAGCGATAAGTAGGGAAGAGAGCTTATCAAAAACCGTATCATTTTCGGTTACTGAAAATAGATAATGAACTTTCTGGTCAGGATGGAAGTATCTGCTTTTATACAAGGGTCCCATTTGGGATCAGAATTTTTTCTCTTTCACTGGTATAGTTGTAACTGGTATCTTTGATATTATGTTATTTTTATTATTATTTTTTGAGTAGGAGAGGAGGTATTTTAGGACTCATCCTCTCTTACTTGGGTTTTCTAGATCATTCCTCCGGGTATCATGCTTGTAGAGATTTCCCTGTATTGGGCTTATGAAAAGATCCAGTGGGAATGGCAGAAAATAAGAAGAAAGGGGCCATGCGTGGGGGTAAAAATTTCAGGATGGAGCATGTTGAATTGTGAAAGGTAGGGGGAAGTAGCGGATCACTCCCTATTGGCACATGTGCTTCTAAAACACCGTATCTATTCACATTTTCGTGCCAAGGTTGTGGTTGAACGGTGGGTCATTTGAACACAACTTGCTGATATTGTTTTTTTGGTTGTAGCAGGGAATGGTGGATATCGTCTAAACTGTGTGCCTATGGTGTTTCAAAATGTAATGCTTTATGTAATTAGGGCTAGAATACCTAATTATGAAAACTGATAATTTGAAGGCCTGTCGTTCAAGTCATCATCTGAGAGGGGTTTTTGTACTATATTTGTATTATCCCAGATTTCAATCAAAGTTATTCTCTCTATTTATTCAATATTCGAGTGAGTTTGGTTTTAATATAAAGCTGAAGTGAGTAAAGCATGTATTTTAATATATTAAAGGGGAGTTAACTATCTATGTAATGCTTCCCTGTATGTATCAGACACCAAGAGGAAGGCATCTTGGTAAGGTATGACAATAGTAACTCAGATCCCAAACTGTCCGGACTTCAAGTGAGTATTACTACTGGAGATCTCGATAAGTTGTTAAACAGCCGTCGATTACTATATCGCAAGCCTCGCTAAGTCCTAGACTTACTTGCTGAGGTTTTCATGCAAACTGAAAAGAAGTAACTGCTCAACTAAGTATATTGAAAAGTCTGTCTGTCGAAGTCTGCCCTGTCTGAGCTCCAGAGGGGCAGTCTTAAATACATGATCTTGGTTTTCCAAAGCTTTCCATATCCTTCTATTTGATTTCCAATAAACAGATATAACCAAGCTCCGCTTGTAAAGTCCTCCAATAAAACAGATGCCTCATGCACCTAAAGGGTACTGCAAACAAAATATGTATCATCCTGATACATAAAACAAAACATAAAACATATTGAGTATCAGCCTGATACATGAAACCCAATATAAAACAAACTAAGTATCAAATGATACTTGAAACCAATCATAAAGCAAACTAACAATTTACTAGTCTTGCAAGTTTCTGTTAGCCTTGTCAGCCTTAACAATAGTAACCAATACCGGTTACACCCTGGAAATAAAACAACTGTTTCCAAAAACCAAACAAAAATACAATCTCCCTAATCTAAAAAATCAAAATCAAAACCAAGTCTTGATAACCTCGCCATCATCTGAGACCCCAGAGTCGTCAGAGTGGCTCTCCAAGTAGGGTTTCCAAAATCCATCATCCACATTTCCTTCATCAGCAAACTCCCCATATACTGGTGTCTTTGGCGTGAACCCGATCTTGATATATCCTGTAATGATAGGAAACATGTCGCCTGGACAGTTATCTGTCAACCATTCCTGCACAAGGTTCATAGCGTTCTATAATCCCTCAACAGGCCCCTAGGTGTTCTTAGAATACATATAACCTTTCCACTTAAAAAGGAACTGGTCTCATCCATAGTGCTAGCAGTGATCCAAAACATGCTCAACTTCCCATTCCGGTACCTATTCAACGAGACTGGGCGCTGGTTTCGCATAGGCACTGCCAATGAACCTATTATCATCGTTCTCCATGAATCTCTTAACTGTAGAGCAATGAAATACTCCTTCCTTGCGCTGGTAAATCCTAGGGTCCATACTGCCCGTGTAGTTCTGTCTTAGGAATCATATTCTAAGACTTCAAATTGTTCTCGCCATCTGGGTTCCAGCTTCTTGCTTCTACCAGATTCCGTAGCGAAAAGGTCTCCGTGGACCAACAATCGTTTGCCCACACAATGGGTTTGTGGGTGGTACTTCTCCTTGCTGCTATCCTGGTACTCCTAAATCTCTCCATCTTGACAAATTGATAGGCCTCATTTCACAATTGTTGGTGTCTGTTCAGGAAGTCATCGGAGGCAGGCACCTGGGTGTTTCAGGCTCTGATAGTCACCAGTATAGGGTAATCTCGTCCATACACTGCTTTGTATGGTTACATATTCATGACATCAGAATGTCCTGCATTCTCGTAGGCTGCTAACTCAGGAAGCGCAAGTAACTAGTTGTTCTAGTTCTTGGTAAAAATATTCCTTAAGGCGGTCTTAAGTTCTATAATCTTTCTCTCAACCTGGCCATTGGTACTATGGTGTCCAGGTACTGCCTTGATGTGCTCTATAACCAAAGACTTCATGCTTTGAGCACAAAAGCATGAGGTAAAACGTAGGTCAGCATCGCTGATAATCGAAGTGGGTACTCCAAGTGGACTGATGATATGGTGCCGGAGGAGGGTGAGGTTCTCCATTGCTTGACTGTTTGCATGCATAGGAATAAACCAAGTGGAACCAACTACCCTATCGATGACTTCTAGTACTGTATTGTACTTATTATTTCCAGACTTGTTGAATGATCCTGCAGAGTCAATAGCATCGGAGGTGAATATCACGGAGGGTACTGGGATAGCCTGTGCCTATCTGGCAGGTAGCTTGTTGCGTTCCTTATTGCTTTGGCATAAATCGCATTGGCGAATATAATCTTGAAAACCCGTCCTCATCTCGGTCCAGAATATGTATTCAGTAGTACAGCCTAGGTTCCTATTTGTGCTGTGATGTCCTCTGTGGTGAATCTCGTCTATAACGATATCCCTCAGCGTCATCCCATTCACCACATATCCCTTAGGTATGTATAGGCAATCTTGATCACCCCTGGTCGTTGCATACATCAATCCATCATCGATACTGTAGTGGGATAACTTGCCACCTCTCCCTGTATTGCTAGCGTCAGAAGCTTGTTTGTACAGGTCATCATTCCTGTAGGCTTCCACCATCTGTATTCTCTATTGGCTACTCATCTCTGCCACCACTGCTGCCGTATACCGTTCATCCAGTACTCGCTCCAGGTATGGGACTTCCTCCTCCTCATCATCTTTATAGACAACGTAGAGGGTACGCTGGTAGTGAGTGGGGGTAGGTGACTCGATCACTGGTATAAGCTTGTTTGGTCAAGTGCCGCATTGGAGTTTAAAGGCCGCTTAGGCTCAGGGACCCGCTGGTTGTAAGGACTCATATCTCCTAGTTCGTTCAAACGTCGCCTGACTGCATCCAGGTCCAGTACGGGCCGTGGGGGTAGCAAGATGCTATTCCTTTCTTCATAGGTAGAGAGTAGTTCTGGTAGAACTATCTTGTCTCTGAGCTTGTCGTCCTCATGGATCATACACTGCCAATGATAGCATACACTTCAGTACATGGCCGCATAGTTTCTCTCATCATCGCTGATATCTACGGTGACTCTCTCTCCCCAATCATTTCCTGCCCTGATAGAACAATCAGAGTTATCAGATAGAAGTGGTTCAATAGAAAGTGGTTCAAAATGCGACATATTAGAGGAGGTGAAAGGTATGTTGTGGGAGTTTGAATCTTCTTCGTTGGTAGGGTCTTGAGTGTAGTTTGGTTCTGGATCAAATTGCTCATAAAGACAGGAAAGAGGGTCAGCTAAATAGTTTCCCTTTCCAGGCCCATGACATATCATTAGCTTGTATTTTCCCATATGAGTTTGCCACCTCAGCTGCTTGCGTGAGGGATTCTTGGCTGTCTTCATGTACACCAATGGTTGGTTCTCAGTTATGATCATAAATTCATGCCCTGCAAGAATATGATCAAAGGAGGTTAAAGCATCCATAATTACAAATGCCTCCTTGTCGGTAGTTCCATAATTCATCTGTGAGTGGGTGAATTTCATGCAGTGTAATGCTGCAGGCCTGGCCATTTCAGGTGTATCTCCTTGTCCTACTCAAGCTCCTACCACTTACTTAGAGGCATTGGTGATGAGCTATATCTTTTGTCCTAAGGTGTGGTTGATTAGTCTCATGACCTGGTTCTGTTTGGCAATTTCCTTCACATTCTTGATGCATTGATCATGTGTTGGTGACCAGACAAACTCCTCATTTCTGGTAAGATGCGTCAAGGGTGATGTGATAGAGGCAATATGTGGTAGGAATTGGCTAATGTAGTTTACCAATCCTAGGAATTCCTCAAGTTACTTCTAATTCTTGGGTGTTTCCCATTCCTCAAACCTCCTGATCTTTTCAGGGGATGCTCTACGTACCTTGTAGTCGATGACGTGGCCTAATACTTGTAATTCTTTAGCAAAGAAGTCTGACTTCTTTCTGCTCATAACGAACTCCACTTTTTCCAACCTGTGACAGACTGCTTTAATGTGTTTCAAGTAGTCAGACTCTGTATTGGAGAAGATGAGTATATCATCGATATATACCTACACAAAAAACTCCTAGGTAACCTGCGAGTGGGTCTGACATGATCCTCAAGAATGTTCCTGGTACATGCATGTCTCCATGTAACAGAACTTTGTTGACGAAAACCTCCCCAAGGTTTTTTGAAACTGTTATATGTGACATCGTCAGGGTGAACCCTGGTTTGCAAGTTGGCATCGCTTAGGTCGATCTTGCTTTGGTATTGCACCTTTCCAAAAGTATTGAGTAGACACCTTTGGTTCGAAATAGGTTCATCATCCTTCTGAGTATTATCATTTCTCGCTGTAAGGTCTGCTAGACATCTGATCCTGCCATCAGTCTTCCCTTTGACTGACACAAACTTAGGTGCTGCTCCTGGCACTTCTGCTCTTTCAATGACTCCTTCTCACTATTTCTGGTCCAGGCATACTTTGAGTCGAATCTCATAATTCTCTGGTACTGAGTATGTTGGCATCATCTTCAGATTCTCTGGATACTTCAATCTGATTCAGTGGTTGATCTTCCTTCAAGGTAGTAACCATTCACAAATCGGATCTGGAAATACCTTCAGGTTTTTTCTATTATTTCTTCTGGGCTTGTCACAGTTGCTCGAATTCTGACCCTTGTTAGTGTACAATTGACCCATATCTTATGGTCAGGAAAGTGAATCCTCAGCTTTCTACATTCGACTGATACTTTATTTCGCGATAGGAATAGCATTCCAATCAAGGTATTGTACCTGGCTAAGTTTTCCACCATCATTCAATTGCCAGTAGTTATCATCTTCCTAATCGCTATACTTACATTGCATTCTTTCTGGGATTCAGATCGTGACCCTTTCATAGCCATATGAATGGTTGCAGGAGTTGCCATTTCGGTACATGGAATTCCAAGTATAGTGACAAAGGTTGCGCTCAATAGGTCGGTTCCTATGGTTCATGTATCAAATAGGACTCTGACTTGTTTGCCGTTAATCAGGATCGTTCCTTCCAATATTGTGTGACTCTTATCACCCTTGGGTAGCTTGTTCTGTGCTGATGCATTGGTCTTGACTTCTAGGGCATTGATGTATACTTCATCCTCGCTGCTCACTTCAACTCGGGTTGATGATATTCCCTTCTTGGATGTCTTCCTTTGCCCTTCTCGCTTTTATTGGTACAATCCTTTGCCATATATCCTTTACCGCCTCAGTTAAAGCATACTCCTTTTTCTCTTGGAGTTATTGTTTTGCTTGATTCCTTTTTCTTCCATTGAGGTTTGTTGTCCTTCTTGGAGTTGTCTTCCTTGTATCGATTGTTCTGCTTATCCTTTCCATGTGATCCTGTATCGTGGAGGATTCTATCAACTCTTTCTGCATAGGCTATCATGGTCTGGATTGTTTCGCTAGAATCGTACCATGTTTCGATATCTCGCCTAAGCCTAGTGTAAATCCATTTGAAGAACCTTTGAATAAAGGCATATTCAAAAATGGTGCCTTCTGGTAATCGTGATCTGTACATTAATAGGTCTGTAGCCACTGTGGGAATGTACAGCGTCTTCCCATTCTTGGGTTTCTCAATCTTGTGGAATAATTTGTAGAAGTCATCCGTCTTCCTGGATGACTTGAATCGTTCTCTTTACCAGTCGTTAAGCTGATATGTGGTAACGTATTCGCCATAGCTCTATGCCACTTGAAAAGCTCATTCCTGAGCTCTCCCTTCTGTATACAGTATCCAATAGTTTCCCGCTCCATCTGTTTTGGAGTTTACTTCAAGTAGTCTTAGGTATAATTGGTTGACTGGTACCAATGATTGAATGCCTCTGGTTTAATGTCTTCTTCTTCACCACTGAACTTCATTAGTGTAGGAACCTTGATGCTAAGCTTCAATAAAGTTGCTGAAGATGGCTCTCTAGCCACTGGCGTATTACTAGGTCCTGAATAAGATATGTCGTCGGAATCACTCTAGCTATCAGAACTGTCTCCGCTGTATGAGCTGCTTGGACCCTCCTTGGGTACTGCTGCTTGGTTTCCCTTCATTCCCTTTTGCGTACATGAGAATTATATTGGAGTTCTCACTTTCTCTTTAGCTAGTTCTTTCGCCGATTCCGCTAGCAATTGCTTAGCCTGATCTCAGGATAACTGTCTTCCTGCTTTGTCTACTTTGAAGCTGGATGCCATTGATTGTTCACCTTTGGTACTCTGACAGCCTTTGTTTTTGATAAGTTCCTGTCACAGGATCTGCATACCAGACCTTGTCTGAAGTCGCTCGTTACCTATTCTGGGTAACTGCCTGCAAGCCTGAGGTTTCCCAACATCTGTCTGCTTCTAACTCAACTACTTGTTGAAGTTAAAAAAATGTAATGCTTCACTGGGTGTATCAGGCACCAAGAGGAAAGCGTCTCAGTAAGGTATGATGATAGTAACTCAAATCCCTAACTGTCGTGAGTTCAAGTGAGTAATAGTATCGGAGATCTCGATAAGTTGTTTAACAGCCGTCGATTACTATATCGCAAGCTACGCTAAGTCCTATACCTTCTTGCAGTGGTTTCGTGCAAACTGAAAAGATATAACTGCTCAACCAAGTATATTGAAAACTCTGCGTGTCGAAGTCTTCCATGTCTAAGGTCCAGAGGGGCAGTCTTAAATACAGGACCTCGCTTTTCCAATGCTTTCCATATCCTTTCATTTGATTTCCAATCAACAGAAATAACCAAGCTCCGATTGTAAAGTCCTATAATAAAACAAATGCCTCATGCTACTAAATGGTACTGCAAACAAAATATGTATCATCCCGATACATAAAATAAAACATAAAACATATTGAGTATCAGTCTGATACATGAAACCCAACATAAAACAAACTAAGTGTCAAATGATTCTTGAAACCAATCATAAAGCAAATAACCCTGTACTCGTCCTGCTAGTTTCCGTTAGCCTTGCCAGCCTCAACAATAGTAACTAATACTTGTTACAATCTACAGTTACACGACCATGTGACCTATACTTTCTACTTACAAGATGTTCATACTCTGTAGACCCATAAACCACCTTTGAACGATAAGTGTACATGATTCTCTGTGTCTTTGCCCAATACTTCTAAATAAGTTCATTTGGTACATTTTCTAAAGCTTGAAGGACAAGACACTTGAGAGACTCAAAATCATACTCATAGTTCTCTCGAGTGTAACGCTTGGCAGCTCCCCAATAATACTCGTTAAAATTAATCTCACAATGAAACAGGATAGTATATTACCTCATGGCCTGCACTAAGTATTGCCTGTTCAATCTGACTCCTTTGTGCACGAAGGTCTGGCTGTGAGGCCAGAAGTGCTCTTGCACAGTAGCTTCCGCCATCTAAACATCGTTGGTTAGCCTTTGTTTATTTACCTATTCTTGACTAGATAGAACACTGAGCTAAGAACTATCTTTCATGTTCAGGCCAAAGCCTACTCTCAGTAAGCACCATCTTAAGATCCTTTAGTCTGCCATCAGCCAAAACTATTGATTGAATAAAGCCACCTTCAACATGATTTGCATCCACAACATGGGTGTCTCTCATTCGCTTTGCATTTTCCTACCAGGTTCTAGATTTATTTCAGAAACTCGAAGTGCATTCTCAGCAAACTTCAAATGGTTGCGAGCATTGTCGAAGGCAAACAGGGCTTTAAAGCCATAAAATTGAACATCAAAAACAGGAATAGCCTTTTCAACTACTTGGTCAATTAATTTGTCTCCATCCCACTATATATCTCCACCACACTTTAGTATTGTGCAAGCTGGGCCATTGCCAAGTTAGCCGATGGGTGTGAGAAAGTCAGACATATGAAGACCTTAGCCATGTCCTTTTTTCTGTAATGGTTTATGTTCTGGGTGGACCCAGATATAATGTTTGCCATTGTTGTAGTAAAATCTACACTCATCCTGAGTCACCAGTATTACTTGCTGTATGTCTCCAGCAAGCAGGGCAGGATTCAGAATCTCTAGAAGATTCTCATCCCAACAAAGAAGCTCCACATTGAAGGATGCCATATGTGGAAGAGAGACATTGTCTAGGTAGTCTCTCACATCCTGTCTCTTGTGGCCATCGTTATATATCCCCTTGTGGTACTCCTTGTTCTTTAATCCCAGCTTGCGAAGCCAGCAGGCTGATGTTGGAGTCGGAATAGTTTTCTCTACTTCATGTGCAACACTATTGACAGAGCAATTTGTGATATCAGGATCATCGGATTCATGTTACAGGGTAGCCAATTCGGTACTGCAGAATTGCCTAGGCCGTGATTGTATCGAGAGGGTAGGAGAATTGTGAGGAAAGCTCTGGTAGGAATAAGGATAAAAGGTAAAGATGGTTTTCGAAAGCTTTAAAGTTGTTTTAACTAAACTGAATATATTGTTAAGGTCTCTTATCCGTTGCTACATGATCCCTTAATTATGGGGGGTTTTTTTTTTTTTTTTTTTTGATTATCTCATATATTCGCTGTTAACGTACAGGAACCTGCATGGAGCGCTAGCTATGGCATAAACGAAACATTAATTCCAAACGTGCAAAACAAAAGAAATAACCACACCAGTTCTCCCCTAGTGATGACCATACCGTCACTGCGCCCAACAATGGCGACTAATTCAAAAAGTATTGAATGAAATAATTTCAAAAGAAATCATAACCGAAAGGAAAGATAAAGCAGGAAAGACAAACCACTCAGTCTGAGTCATAGTCGGAGGAGGAGGAGGAGGAGGCAGCGATGGAAACAACCGCTGGCATGGTGGGTGGGAAGTTCGTGCGAGTAACGCGGATGTAGGAGGCAAGACCAAGGATCATGTCCAGGTGGGCCCAATGTGGAGAGCCATGGTCCATCGAAGACAGCTTCAGAAGGTAAAGCTGGCGTCCCCGAGACTTGGATGGGTAGTGGAGAATTGCATGCTCAATGGTTTCAGCCTCTGATTCGCAGAAAGGGCAGGAGGGAGAGTGATCGGCATCGTTCCATGAGGGTTGTGCGGCGAGATAGCTCATTCCGGCACGCATTTGGTGAATTCGCCCAGCTGTAAAGCGGGCGAGGCCCATGAATGCATGTGGGCGTAGGGACGGCTTGTACTGGTACTAAGTAGGGGGTGGGGACAGGAGTGTACAATCGGTGAGGAGGTCCTTTATGCACTCCTCCTTCATCAATTTGTAGGAGACAGCACCTGGGATCGGGGGAGGGGGGGCAAAGACAGTGCCTGGTAGGAGGTGGGAGTTTATCTGTGGGAGTTTGAAACCATCCGGTGCCATCTTGACCAAGAGGTAGCACATCCCATCGATTGGAAGGTGAGAGCGGACGGCGGGTATGGGCCTTGGTTGGTTCCAACGGCGGGGTATGTAATTGGCCTTAAGGCCACGAAGGAGGTGGCGGGAGGAGTCCCCTGCTCTAAAGTTGGACAAGGATGGAAAAGATGGAGGCAGCCGGGCTGCGGCTGGGTTGATCTCGGGATAGGAGCAGGCGAGCCATAGTGCAGCCATCATGCGGCGATGGGGGAGAGCGAGTTTAGAGGGGGGAGGCAAGCCTCACATGGAAGGATGGATACAGGAGTCGATGAGAAGCAGTTGGTGACCCATCATTGGACTTTGCTCCAAAACACCTCCATCTTCCCCATCATCGCAGCATTGGGAATGAAGAGGTCAGCTCCGTAAGTGAGGATCGGTAGCAGCAGGCCCATGGCCAGTCTGTGGATCAGGTAGGGGACTAGGCCTATACCAGGAGGAGAGAGTTGCCTGATGAGACAAGAGGCCACTTGGGCGAGGGCTAGCCTTTTGAGGATGTGGGTGGAGGTTTCCATCCAGGGTGAGAACCAGTATCCTAGCCACCAGACAATGGAACAAGGGTCGAAAAGACTCCCATCGAGAGAGAAAGGAGCCAGTGAGGGGGGAGAGAGGTCCATTGGAGTTCGCCTGTGGATGAGTTCGGTTTTTGCAACGGAGAAGAAGACCCCAAGTGGGGAGGCCTTCTTGCAGAGCCAGATGTAGTAGTGTTGAAGTAGCTGTGTGTTCCTCCGGTATGACCCAGACCTAACAGTGACAGTAAAATCATGAACATAGGAAAATATAATCCCCTTTGGGATAGACAGGTGCAGGGAGGATACATAAATCAAAAATAACAAAGGGGAGAAAGGAGAGCCCTGGGGGGCGCCTACTTGAACAGGTAAGAAAATATTAGGGGAGCCTTGGAAAATCAAGCGGCATTTGCGGTCAGTCAAAAAGGAACGAACCCAAGAAACCATATAAGGAGATACGCCTTTAGCGCGAAGTAGGGAAGATAAACAAGTAGAGGAAATATTATTAAAGCCTCCCTCGATGTCAAGGAGGAGGGTAGAGGTCTTGAGGCCTGCACGTTGCAGAAGGCGGACTTCGTGTGTGAGGGCAGCACATGCGTCAAAGGTGCTGAGGCCGGGAAGCGAGCCGCCTTCGTTAAGGTGGATTAGGCCAACAGTGCAGGCCATTAGCGAGAGGTGGGCTGCCATTATTCTTTCCAGAATTTCAGAAATAGTTTCTAGGAGAACAATGACCTGAAAGGAGAAGGGGGAGTTGTAATCAGCTTTGCCAGGCTTGGACAGGACAATGCCATTGGCTTTTTTGAGGGAGGAGGGGTGGAACCCATAGGTCAGCAGGGGACTTAGGAGGGAGGTGAGGAAGGTGGGGTTGATATTGTTGATCCTCTTCCATATACCATAGGGGATCAGGTCGGGCCTAGGGGCTGAGGTGTTGGAGGATTTGCGAAGAGCAAGGGAGACTTCCTGTTTCTGAAGTGGCAGGAAGTCCGCGAATGGTCGAAGGATGGATGGCGAGGGTTGGGGGTCTTTTGGTGGAAAAAAATGATGCAGGAGGGAGTTGTTGACTTTGACGGGTGTCGTGGCATTGGGAAAGGAGGGGAACTGGTCTGGAAGGAGCCCGCTTGCGATCCTGCGGGCAGCCCACACTGATTTGGAGTCCAAGGAGGCAAGGAAGGAGTTCCAGTGTGATGCCTTAGCCTATTTAATGGCCTTGAAATACATGAGGCGGGAGGCACGGGCTCTGTCGGAAAGGGTGGTGGAGCGGGACATGCGTGATATTCTTGCCTCTCTGTTGAAAGCTTGGGGCAGCTGTGATAGCTCAGCTGTCCACCATGGCTTTGACCTGAAGCAAGGACGTTTGTTTGGTGTGTGTTGGGCAAGGAGGGAGGTGATGGTTCGCAGGTGGTGATCGAACCTAGCATTAAGTGAGCTTGAGGTAGGAAGCGGGGGAGGAGGGGGGACTGCTAGATCCTTGATGAGAGGGGAGAGTATGTACCAATCAGTTTTGGTCCAGTTAGGAGTGGGGTCAGGCTGTCGTAGGTAAGGCGTGGAAAAGGTTATTGAGATTGGGACATGGTCAGAACCAGTCAGTGGGAGAATGACACCCCATGAGCTATCAAAGGGGGCAAGGGATGGATTTGCGAAGGCAAGTTCTAAGACTCCAGGTCTGGATGTGCCATCGAAGGGGAACCTAGTAAATACACCCAGTGTGTTTAAAAGTGAGTAGCTTAGCTCAGAGGCCAGGTCAAAGTAGGGGGAAGAAACGAAAAATTCAGTATCAGAAAGGACCCTTAGAGGGTCGGAAAGAGGATGATCGAGGGACAGATCCCCAACTAGTAGGCTGGGGAAAGTGTGTTCCCTGAACATGGAAGGTGGGGTGATTGTATGGGTATGGGATGAGCGCCCAGTAGTGGAGTAAGCATTGTAAACGCGAAAGACCCGATGTGCCGAATTAAACAGGCCTGAGGGGGAGTGAATATCAATTGCCATGAAGTCCAGCCGGTAGAAAAAAACAGGTAGCAGTGCAAAAACTTGCATGAAATCAAGGAGAGCATAAACGGCCTCCCTAGGTTTGGCACCATTAGTAGTAGGTGGGGAAAAAGATTTATAAGAGGAAAATATTGGTAGTCTCGCCTTGAAGACCGGAGGATCATGGAGGGCGACCAAGTGTTGAGGGGTGGGCATAGCCTTAAGGCTGTTGAAGAGGGACAGAAACACATTCCAGCTCCCAAGGCAGTTGTGCTGAATGAGGGTAAGGGTAGTGCCTGACGTCAGTCTCAGGGAGGGGGGGTCCAGTGGGGGACTCATTGGTGAGGAAAGCCCGATGGGTCATGCGGGAGTGGAGAACTGGAGAGCAAGGTGGGGACTGGAGCAACAGATTTGGGGCAAGGGTCAGGTTGAGCGCCAGTCGGTGGGACTGGCTCTCTGGGGGTTGTAAGATCCATGGTGGCAGTGGTAGTGGAGGGAGTCCTGGGATGGTCGGGTAGGGTGGGTGTATCCTGGTCCATGACTTCATCAGGACCTTGTATACCTTCAGGCACAGAGGGGGCGTCTTCATCAGAGGGTGGGAGGGGGCAGGATGGGCAGGAACAGTCTATGGCAGGATGGGGTCCTGGGCAACTAGAGCACATGAAGGGGGAGGTGGGACAACACCCAGCGACGGACTTAGTGTTCCCACCCTTGGGGCATTTGGGATTAGGGCAGCGGTGGGCTGCACGTGTGTGTGCTAGAGCACACAGGGGACAGGTAGGGGTGGAGGCTTTGCACATAGGGGAGGGAGGGCCGTAAAGCCAACACTTCCGGCATTGCATAAACCTTTCTGAGGAGTGTGCCTTTTCGACTTTGCGCGGACGGGAGAAGAGACGGATGGTGGAGCCAAGCGTGATGACATCGTAGGGGCCACAGTGACTACTACAGACATAGTAGTTTTTGTTGCTCGAATGTCAGGGTCGGTTTGAAGGAAGCGTGCTGAGTAGATAACGACGTCAGCTGCATTGCGAAGAAACTCAGAGAGGGCAGGAAAGAGGTCAGTCTGGTCCTCCGGGAGGTAGGCTGTAGGTAAGCTATGGATGGCCAATTGGACCTCGTTTGGGGCGGGGCGGAAAGGACGGTAGGGGTTGTTTCCTACTGGAAAAGCTTCGTTAAGACGGTTAGTCATGGCTTCGTAGTAGGGTGAATAAGTAGTGAAGGGTGTGTGTGGGTCGGTGCCCAGAAGGGTAAGAGATCCTTTAGGATTGACACGAGCAGAAAAGGACAGGGGGAAAGGGAAATTGGCTTGCCTCAGGACGGCGGCCATCAGGTCGCAGGCAGTGGCTGCCATACGGTCAGCATCTGCATGAGGTTCGGGTGAGGTGCGAGGGGCGAACAATCTGCGCTCGGCGGAGGGCAACGGTGCTGGACCTCGAGACTGATGGCTGCTGTCGTTGGACACTGCAACTTGAGCCAGTGTGACGGGCTTCTTCCCATTGACTTTAGTACCTGGTGTAGATGATGGTCCTGCTGCAACAGCAGCATAGGACTTGCTGGCGGGACGGGACTGGGTGTGTGTGAGTCGGGTGTTGGAGGATGAGGGTGGCGAGCGAAACTCAGTTAGGCGAGGGTATTTGCCTGCCCTGTACTCTTGGGCTTCACAGGAGCGTGGGTGGGGGACGGCGTATGGGGTTGGGTTGCCATACCACTGTTTTTCAAGTGTGTCATAGCAGGGGAGGTCGGGGTCGGGGCCTTGGTTTGCCTCTTGTGCAGGTTGGGGTTGTGGGTTGGGGAGAGACCTAGGTTGAGCCGG
>QFET01002519.1:0-23157 GCA_003316355.1 Tuber calosporum
GCAATCGCGGGGGGGGCAGAAGTAGGGGGAGGGGAGGGGGTCGAGATAGCGGTGGAGATCTCATGCATGCCCGTAGTCAGGGTGGCAAGTCGGCTAACTACCTCATTTATTCCAGAGAGGGCGGTGCACAGGAGCGGGATGATGGTGGCCTCCCCACCTGAGAGGTTGTGGAGGAGGGAGTTGTCAAACGCGGGGAAGGATTCGCGGGATAGGCTAAACTGGTTGACTATAGTGTCCAGGAGGTTCTGGGTTAAATCAAGTGGTCTGGGAGGGGTCCAGGGGTGCTGGCACGGGAGGAGTGGGCTGAGTAGGGGGTTGTCCAGTGCTGGGTGCGCGTGGCTGACCTGGAGGGGCCAGGGGAGGCTGTGGCCATCACTGCTACACAGGAAATGGTGCTGTATCGTTAAAGAGTAAAGCTTAAGCGAGGGGCAAGTTTTGGTGTGTCGTGGCTGTTGCCACACAAAAGGGCGAAGTTTTGTTCAGCTGAAAAGGGCAAGAATTTCAAGTGGGAGGAAAAAGAGGTAGCGTAGCGTACCCCATAAGTTTGCGGATTTTTGATTTTGATTATCTCATATATTCGCTGTTAACGTACAGGAACCTTCATGGAGCGCTAGCTATAGCATAAACGAAACGTTAATTCCAAACGTGCAAAACAAAAGAAATAAACGCACAACTTCTCCCCTAGTGATAACCATACCGTCAACGCGTCCAGCAATGGCGACTAATTCAAAAAGTTCAGAATGAAATGATACCAAAAGAAATCATAACCGAAAGGAAAGATATAGCAGGAGAGTTAAACCGCTCAGTCTGAGTCATAGTCGGAGGAGGAGGAGGCAGCAGTAGCAAAAACTGCTGGCATGGTGGGCGGGAAGTTTGTGCGAGTAGCGCGTATGTATGAGGCAAGACCAAGGATCATGTCCAGGTCGGCCCAAAGTGGAGAGCCATGGTCCATCGTAGACTGCTTCGGAAGGTAAAGCTGGTGTTCTCGGGACTTGGAGGGGCAGTGGAGAATTGCATGCTCGAAGGTTTCGTCCTCTAAGTTGCAGGAAGGGCATGTGTGAGTGCGATCAGCATCGTTCCATGAGGGTTGCACAGCAAGATAGCTCTTGCCAGTACGCATTTGGTGGATTCGCCCAGCAGTGAAGCGGTCAAGGCCCATGAAGGCATGTGGGCGTAGGGACGGCTTGTACTGGTAGTAAGGAGGGGGTGGGGACAGGAGTGTCCAATCAGTGAGAAGGTCCTTTCTGCACTCCTCCTTCATCAATTTGTAGGAGACAGCACCTGGGATCGGAGGAGGGGGGGCTAAAACAGTGCCCGGTAGGAGGTTTGAGTTTATCTGTGGGAGTTTGAACCCATCCGGTGCCACCTTGACCAAGAGGTAGCACATTCCATCGATTGGGAGGTGAGAGCGGACGGCGGGTATGGGCCTTGGTTGGTTCCAGCGGAGTGGGATGTAGTTGGCCCTAAGGCCACGAAGCAGGTTGAGGGAGGAGTCCCCTGCCCTGGAGTTGGAGCAGGATGGAAATGATGGGGTCAGCCGGGCTGCGGCTGGGTTGATCTGGGGAGGGGAGCAGGCCAACCGCAGTGTAGCCATCCTGCGGCGATGGGGGAGGTGCGTGTTGAGAGGGGGGAGGCAAGCCTCACAGGGAAGGATAGCAACAGGAGTCGATGAGAAGCAGTTGGTGACCCATCATTGGACTTTGCTCCAAAACACCTCCATCTCCCACATAATCGCAGCGTTGGGCATGAGGAGGTCAGCTACGTAGGTGAGGATCGGTAGCAGCAGGCTCTTAGCCAGTCTGCAGTTCAGGTAGGGGACTATGCCTATGCCAGGAGGAGAGAGTTGCCTGATGAGGATAAAGGCCCCCTGAGCGAGGGCTAGTCTCTTGAGGAAGTGGGTGGAGGTTTCCATCGAGGGTGAGAACCAGTATCCTAGCCATCGGACTATGGAATAGGGGTGGAAGAGACTCCCATCGAGAGAGACCGAGGGCAGAAAAGGGGGAGAGCGATCCCTTGGAGTTCGCCAGTGGATTAGTTCGGTTTTAGGGACGGAGAAGGAGACTCCAAGTGGGGTGGCCTTCCTGCCGAGGCGGGTGTAGTAGTATTGAAGAAGCTGTGTGTTCCTCCGGTATGACCCGGACCCAACAGTGACAGTAAAATCATCAACATAAGAAAACATAATTCACTTTGGGATAGACAAGTGCAGGGAGAAAACATAAATTAAAAATAACAAATGAGAGATAGGAGAGCCCTGGGAGGCACCCACTTGAACAGGTAAGAAAATATTTGCGGAGCCTTGAAAAATCAAGCGGCATTTGCGGTCAGTCATAAAGGAACGAACCCAAGAAACCATATAAGGAGATACGCCTTTTGCGCGAAGTAGGGAAGATAAACAAGTAGAGGAAATATTATCAAAGCCTCCTTTAATATCAAGGAAGAGGGTAGAGGTCTTGAGGCCTGCACGTTGCAGCAGGCGGACCTCGTGAGGGAGGGCAGTACATGCTTCAAAGGTGCTGAGGCCGGGGAGCGAGCCACATTGGTTTGGGTGGATGAGGCCAACGGTACGGGCTATTAGCGAAAGGCGTGTTGCCATTATCCTTTCCAGAACCTTGGAAATAGTTTCTAGGAGGACAAAGACTCGGAAGGAGGAGGGGGAGTTATAATCAGATTTGCCAGCCTTGGAGAGTACAATCCCATTGGCTCTTTTAAGGGAGGAGGGGTGGAAGCCATAGGTGAGCAGGGGACCTAGGAGGAAGGTAAGGCAGGTGGGGTTGATGTTGTTAATCCTTTTCCATATGCCATAGGGGATCAGGTCGGGCCCAGGGGCTGAGGTTTTGGTTGACTTGCGGGGGGCGAGGGAGACTTCCTGTTTCTGAAGTGGCAGGAAGTCCGCGTACGGTCGCGGGATGGATGGCGAGGATTGGGGGTCTTTAGGAGGAAAAAAGTGATCCAGGAGGGAGGTCTTGACTTCGACGGGTGTCGTGGCGTTGGGAAAGGATAGGAACCAATCAGGGGGGCGCCCGCTAGCGATCCTGAGGGCAGCCCACACCGATTTGGAGTCCAAGGAGGCGAGGAAAGAGTTCCTGTATGATGTCTTAACCTTTTTTATGGCCTTGAAATACGCGAGGCGGGAGGCACGAGCGCTGTCGGAGAGGGTTGTGGAGGGGGACATGCGTGATATTCTTGCCTCTCTGTTGAAAGCTTGGCGCAGCTGCGATAGTTCAGCTGTCCACCATGGCTTTGACCTGAAGCAAGGACGTTTGTTGGGTGTGTGCTGGGCTAGGAGGGAGGTAATTGTGCGCAGGTGGCGGTCGAAGCAAGCACTAAGTGAGGCTGAGGTAGGGAGCGGGGGAGGAGGTGGGACCGATAGATCCTTGATGAGAGGGGAGAGTGTGTGCCAATCCGTTTTGATCCAGTTAGGAGTAGGGTCTGGCTGTCGTAGGAAGGGCGTGGATTGGGCTATAGTCATTGGGACATGGTCAGAGCCAGTGAGTGGGAGGGTGATACTCCATGAGCTAACAAAGGGAGTAAGGGAGGGATTTGCGAAGGCCAGGTCTAAGACTCCAGGTCTGGATGTGCCATCGAAGGAGAACCTAGTGAATACACCAGGTGTATTTATAAGTGAGTAGCCTAGCTCAGAGGACAGGTCAAAATATGGGGAAGAAAGACTAAATTCAGTATCAGAGAGGACTCTTAGAGGGTCAGAAAGAGGGTGATGGAGGTTCAGATCCCCAACGAGGAGGGTGGGGAAAGCGTGTTCCCGGAAAATAAAAGATGGGGTAATTGTACGGGTGTGGGATGTCCGCCCGGTGGTGGAGTAGGCATTGTAAATGCGGAAGACTTGATGAGTTGAATGAAACAGGCCTGAAGGGGAGTGAATATCAATTGCCATAAAGTCCAGCCAGTCGAAGTAGACAGGTAGTAGTGCAAAAACCTGCATGAAATCAAGGAGAGCATAAACGGCCACCCTAGGTTTGGCGCCGTTAGTAGTAGGTGGGGAAAAGGATTTATGAGAGGAAAATTTTGGTAGTCGCCTCTTGAAGACCATAGGATCCTGTAGGGCCACCAAGTGTGTAGGGGTGGGAATAGCCTTAAGGCTATTGAATAGGGACAGAAACACATTCCAGCTCCCGAGGCAGTTGTGCTGAATGAGGATGAGGGTAGTGCCTGGCACCTGCGTCAGGGAGAGGGGGTCCAGTGCGGGACTTATTGGCGAGGAAAGTCTGATGGGCCATGTGGGAGTGGAGAACTGGAGAGCCAGGTGGGGACTGGAGCAACAGATTTGGGGCGAGGGTCAGCTGGAGCGCCAGTTGGTGGGACTGGCTGTCTGGGGGTTGTGAGATCCATGGTGGCAGTGGTGGGGGAGGGATTCCTGGGTGGGTCGGGTAGGGTAGGTGCACTCTGGTCCATGACATCATCAGGTCCTTGTATACCCTCAGGCTCAGAGGGGGCATCATCGTTAGTTGGAGGGAGGGGGCGGGATGGGCAGGAACCGTCCGTGGCAGGATGGGGACCTGCACAACTAGAGCACATGATGGGAGAGGTGGGACAACACCCAGCAACGGACTTAGTGCTCCCGCCCTTACGGCAAGTGGGATTAAGGCAGCGGTGGGCCACTCGTGTATGTGCTAGAGCACACAGGGGACAGGTAGGGGTGGGGGCTTTGCACATAGGAGAGGGGTGGCCGTAAAGCCAGCACTTCCGGCATTGCATATACTTCCCAGAGGAGTGAGCCTTTTGGACTTTGCGCGAACGGGAGAAGAGACGGATGGTAGAGCCAAGCCTGTTTACATCGTCCGGGGCCACGGTGACAATAACAGACGAGGTGGTCTTTGTTGCCCGAATATCAGGGTCGGTTTGGAGGAAGCGTGCGGAGTAGATAACGACGTCAGTTGCATTGCAAACTGACTCAGAGAGGGCAGGGAAGAGGTTAGCCTGGTCCTCCGGAAGGTAGGCTGTAGGTAAGCTGTGGATGGCTAATTGGACCTCATTTGGGGCGGGGAGGAAAGGAGAAAAATAGGGCTTGTTTCCTACTGGAAAAGCTTGGTTAAGACGGTAAGTCATGGCTTCATAGTAGGGTGAGTAGGCAGTGGAGGGTGTGTGTGGGTCAGTGCCCAGGAGGGTAAGAGATCCTTTAGGATTGACACAAGCGGAAAATGACAGTGGGAAAGGGCAGTTAGCCTGCCGCAGGACGGCAGCCATCAGGTCGGGGGCGGTGGCTGCCATACGGTCAGCATCTGCATGAGGTACGGGTGAGGTGCGAGGGGCGAAGAATCTGCGCTCGGCAGAGGGCAACGGTGCTGGACCTAGAGACTGAGGGCTGCTGTCGTTGGACGCTGTGACTTGGGCCAGCGTGGTTGGCTTCTTCCCTTTTCCTTTGGTACCTGGTGCAGAAGGTGGTCCTGCTGCAACAGCAGCATAGGATTTGTTGGCCGGACGGGTCTGGGTGTGTGTGGGTCGGTTGTTGGAGGATGAGGGTGGTGAGCGAAACTTGGTAAGGGGAGGGTATTTGCCTACCCTGTATTCTTGGGCTTCCCAGGAGCGTGGGTGTCGGATGGCATATGCGGCAGGGTTGCCATACCACTGTTTTTCAACTGTGTCATAGCAGGGGAGGTCGGGGTCGGGGCCTTGAATTGCTTCTTGTGTAGGTTGGGCCTGAGGGTTGGGGAGAGACCTAGGGCGAGCCGGAGCGCGGCGAGGGCGGACCGGCGGGGGAGGAGGTAGTTGTCTGACAGTGGCTCCTGCCGTGACGTGAAGGGAGAGGTCCCTGACTGTGGCCTCCAAGGCTGCAATCGCGGGGGGGGCTGAAGTAGGGGGAGGAGTGGGGCCGAGATAGCTGAGGAGATCTCATCCATCCGCGTAGTCAGTGTGGCAAGTCGGCTAACTACCTCATTCATTCCAGAGAGGGCGGTGCAGAGGAGTGGGATGATGGTTGCTTCACCGTCGGAAAGGTTGTGGAGGAGGGATTTGTCAAACGCAGGGAAGGATTCCTGTGAGAGGGTAAACTGGGTAACTATAGCGTCCAGGAGGATCTGGGTTGCAAACAGGTGGTCGGGGAGGGGTCCAGGGGTGCTGGCGCGGGAGGAGGGGGTTGAGTAGGGGGCTGTGCGGTGCTGGGTGCGCGAGGGTGACCTGGAGGGGCCAGGGGACGCTGTGACCATCAATGTTACACAGGAAGTGGGGCTGTGTTGCTAATGAGTGAAGATTAAGCGAAGGGCAAGATTTGGTGTGTCGTGGCTGTTGGCACAAAAAAGGGCGAAGTTTTGTTCGGCTAAAAAGGGCAAGAGTTTCAAGTGGGAGGAAAATAGAGGGCACGGAGCGTGGTATTGGGCACGTGGCATGCCCATAACTTTGGGGGGGTTTTTTTTTTTTTCTTTTGATTATCTCATATATTCACTGTTAACGTACAGTAACCTGCATGGAGCGCTAGCTATCGCTTAAACGAAACGTTAATTCCAGCCGTGCAAAATAGAAGAAATAACCGCACAAGTTCTCCCCTAGTGATGACTATACCATTACAGCGCCCCGCAATGGCGACTAATTCAGGAAGTATAGAATGAAATGATACCAAAAGAAATCATAACCGAAAGGAAAGATATAAATTAAAAGGAAAGTCAAACCGCTCAGTCAGAGTCATAGTTGGAGGAGGAGGAGGCAGCAGTAGCAAGAACTGCATGTATGGTGGGCGGGAAGTTTGTGCGAGTAGCGCGGATGTATGAAGCAAGACCAAGGATCATGTCCAGGTCGGCCCAAAGTGGAGAGCCATAGTCCATCGTAGACAGCTTCGGAAGGTAAAGCTGGCATTCTCGGGACTTGGAGGGGCAGTGGAGAATTGCATGCTCGAAGGTTTCGTCCTCTGAGTCGCAGGAACGGCAGGTGGGAGAGCAATCGGCATCGTTCCATGAGGGTTGAGCAGCAAGATAGCTCTTGCCAGCGCGCATTTGGTGGATTCGGCCAGCTGTGAAGCGGTCGAGGCCATGAAGGTATGTGGGCGTAGGGACGGCTTGTACTGGTAGTAAGGAGGGGGTGGGGATAGGAGTGTCCAATCAGTGAGAAGGTCCTTTCTGCACTCCTACTTCATCAATTTGTAGGAGACAGAATCTGGGATCGGAGGAGGGGGGGCTAAAACAGTTCCCGGTAGGAGGTTGGAGTTTATCTGTGGGAGTTTGAACCCGTCCGGTGCCACCTTGACCAAGAGGTAGCACATTGAATCGATTGGGGGGTGAGAGCGGAATGCGGGTATGGGCCTTGGTTGGTTCCAGCGGAGGGGGATGTAGTTGGCCCTAAGGCCACGAAGGAGGTGGCGGGAGGAGTCCCTTGCCCTAAAATTGGAGTCAGATGCAAATGATGGGGGCAGCCGGACTGCGGCTGGGTTGATCTGGGGAGGGGAGCAGGCCAACCGTAGTGCGGCCATCCTGCGGCGATGGGGGAGGAGTGAGTTCAGAGGGGGGAGGCAAGCCTCACAGGGAAGGATAGATCCAGGAGTCGATGAGAAGCAGTTAGTGACCCATCGTTGGACCTTGCTCCAAAAGACCTCCATCTTACTCATCATCGCAGCGTTGGGCACGAGGAGGGGAGCTCTGTAGATGAGGATCGGTAGCAGCAGGCCCATGTCCAGTCTGTGGTTCAGGTAGGGGACTATGCCTATGACAGGAAGCGAGAGTTGCCTGATGAGGCCAAAGGCCCTCTGAGCGAGGGCTAGTCTCTTGAGGAACTGGGTGGTGGTTTCCATCGAGGGTGAGAACCAGTATCCTAGCCAGTGGACTATGGAAGCGGGGTGGAAGAGACTCCCATCGAGAGAGACC
Organism: Tuber calosporum; assembly: GCA_003316355.1. Taxonomy (NCBI): domain Eukaryota; kingdom Fungi; phylum Ascomycota; class Pezizomycetes; order Pezizales; family Tuberaceae; genus Tuber; species Tuber calosporum. Next base: position 7,806 of record QFET01002519.1, read on the forward strand.
GGGGCCTGTGAGGGGGAAGAGCGATCCCTTGGAGTTCACCAGGGATGAGTTCGGTTTTGGGGATGGAGAAGGAGACTCCAAGTGGGGTGGCCTTCCTGCAGAGGCGGGTGTAGTAGTGTTGACGAAGCTGTGTGTTTCTCCTGTATGACCCGGACCTAACAGTGACAGTAAAATCATCAACAAAAGAAAACATAATCCCCTTTGGGATAGACAAGTGCAGGGAGGAAACATAAATTAAAAATAACCAAGGAGAGATAGGAGAGCCCTGGGGGACACCCACTTGAACAGGTAAGAAAATATTAGCGGAGCCTTGAAAAATCAAGCAGCATTTGCAGTCAGTCAAAAAGGAATAAACCCAAGAAACCATATAAGGAGATACGCCTTTGGCGTGAATTAGGGATGATAAACAGGTAGAGGAAATATTATCAAAGCCTCCTTTAATATCAAGGAAGAGGGTAGAGGTCTTGAGGCCTGCACGTTGCAGCAGGCGGACCTCGTGAGTGAGGGCAGTACATGCGTCAAAGGTGCTGAGGCCGGGGAGCGAGCCACTTTGGTTTGGGTGGATGAGGCCAACGGTGCGCGCCATTAGCGAAAGGAGGGTTGCCATTATCCTTTCCAGAATCTTGGAAATAGTTTCTATGAGGACAATGACTCAGAAGGAGGAGGGGGAGTTAAAATCAGATTTGCCAGGCTTGGAGAGGACAATGCCGTTGGCTCTTTTAATGGAGGAGGGGTGGAAGCCATAGGTCAGCAGGGGACCTAGGAGGGAGGTGATGAGGGTGAGGTTGATGTTGTTGATCCTTTTCCATATGCCACAGGGGATCAGGTCGGGCCCAGGGGCTGAGGTGTTGGAGGACTTGCGGATGGTGAGGGAGACTTCCTGTTTCTGAAGTGGCAGGAAGTCCGCGAACGGTCGCAGGATGGATGGCCAGGATTGGGGGTCTTTAGGAGGAAAAAAGTGATGCAGGAGGGAGGTGTTGACTTCAACGGGTGTCGTGGCGTTGGGAAAGGAAGGCAACCGATCTGGAGGGCGCCAGCTAGCGATCCTGCTGGCAGCCCACACTAATTTGGAGTACAAGGAGGCGAGGAAAGAGTTCCAGTGTGATGCCTTGGGCTTTTTTATGGCCTTGAAATACGCGAGGCGGGAGGCACGGGCACTGTCAGAAAGGGTGGTGGAGCGGGACATGCGTGATATTCTTGCCCCTCTGTTGAAAGCTTGGCGCAGCTGCGATAGTTCAGCTGTCCACCATGGCTTTGACCTGAAGCAAGGACATTTGTTTGGTGTGTGTTGGGCTAGGATGGAGGTGATGGTGCGCAGGTGGCGATCAAACCAGGCACTAAGTGAGGCTGAGGTAGGCCCATAACTTTGGGGGACTGCTAACTATTTATATACTTTTTCCAGTACTTCGGTTGGTTATAAATAGAAGTATCCTTAGAAACTTCAGTGATGGTTTATAGAATGCGAACAGCGATTGACTCTCGAGATGTATGACCCCACTACAGCAAATGATCCTCCAGCCTGTGTATGTCTCTGAGGGTGTCAAGCACTCCACCAGTAGATAGCCTTCGATCACTTTGCTAGATGAACTAAGTAGCAGTTGATGCCGCCCATTTGCAAACTTCATACAAATACCCCGTGATCAGTCTGGATGACTCTCTCTCCTGCTTATATGCACTCATGTGCAGATGCATTCAGATTATCAAGTGCTGAATATGTAATAGATCCACTAGGATAAATTACTCTATCATCTTTCACTGAGGCTGAGTAGTTTTGGATACGATCCTACTTCTTGCCAGTGTGGGTTGTAGTCAATATAGTGACCTCCCAGTGCTATATACCATCACATCTTTAGACTCGACAGTCTAGTACCATATCTCATATGTGTAACACATAGGTAAAGATTATGTGCAAAAATTATAATATTGATAAGATTTCTTGTCTGTGGCTTGATATTCTATCTAAGACTAGGGGTTTTGATTTTTTTTATATTGATTATCTCATATATTCACTGTTAACATACAGGAACCTGTATGGAGCGCTAGCTATGGCATAAACGAAACGTTAATTCCAAACGTACAAAACAAAAGATATAATTGCACAAATTCTCCCCTAGTGATGACCATACTGTCATCGCGCACAACAATGGCGACTAATTCAAAAAGTATAGAATGAAATGATATCAAAAGAATTCATAACCGAAAGGAAAGATATAGCGGGAAAGTCAAACAACTCAGTTTGAGTAATAGTAGAGGAGGAGGAGGTAGCGGTCGAAAAAACTGCTGGCATGGTGGGTGGGCTTGTTCATCCGAGTAGGGCGGATGTATGAGGCAAGACCAAGGATCATGTCCAGGTGGGCCCAATGTGTAGAGCCATGGTCTATCGAGGACAGCTTAGGAAGGTAAAGCTGGCGTTCACAGGACTTGGAGGGGCAGTGGAGAATTGCATGCCCAAAGGTTTCATCCTCTGAGTCACAGGAAAGGTATGTGGGAGAGCGATCGGCATCGTTCCAGGCGGGTTGCACTGCAAGATAGCACTTGCCAGCGCGCATTTGGTGAATTCGCCCAGCTGTAAAGCGGTCGAGGCCCAGGAAGTGATGTGAGCGTAGGGACGGCTTGTAATGGTAGTAAGGAGGGGGTGGGGACAGGAGTGTCGAATCAGTGAGGAGGTCCTTGCTGCACTCTTCCTTCATCAATTTGTAGGAGAGTGCACCTGGGATCGAGAGGTGGGGCAAGGACAGTGCCCTGTAGGAGGTGGGAGTTTATTTGTGGGAGTTTGCTACTGTCCGGTGCCACCTTGACCAAGAGGCAGCACATCCCATCGATTGGGAGGTGAGAGCGGACGGCGGGTATGGGCCTTGGTTAATTCCAGCGGAAGGGGATGTAATTGGCCCTAGGGCCACGAAGGAGGTGGCGGGAGGAGTCCCCTGCCCTAAAGTTGGAGAAGGATGGAAATGATGGAGTCAGCTGGGCTGCGGCTGGGTTAATCTCGGGAGGGGAGCAGGATAGCCGTAGTGCAGCCATCCTGCGGCGATGGGAGAGTAGCGAGTTTAGAGGTGGGAGACAAGCCTCATACGGAAGGATGGATATAGGAGTCAATGAGAAGCAGTTGGTGACTTATCATTGGACTTTGCTCCAAAACACCTCCATCTCCCACATAATCGCAGCATAGGGGATGAGGAGGTCGGCTCCGTAAGTGAGGATTGGTAGCAGCAGGCCCATGGCCATTCTGTGGTTCAGGTAGGGGACTATGCCTATAGCAGGAGGAGAGAGTTGCCTGATGAGACCGAAGGCCCCTTGAGCGAGGGCTAGCCTATTGAGGAAGTGGGTGGAGGTTCCCATTGAGGGTGAGAACCAGTATCCTAGCCATCGGACTATGGGAGAAGGGTGGGAAAGACTCCCATCGACAGAGACTGGAGCCAGTGAGGGGGGAGAGCGATCCATTGGAGTTCGCCTGTGGATCAGTTCGGTTTTTAGAACGGAGAAGGAGACTCCAAGTGGGGTGGCCTTCCTGCAGAGGCGGGTGTAGTAGTATTGAAGTAGCTGTGTGTTCCTCCTGTATAACATACACCCAACAGTGACAGTAAAATCATCAATATAGGAAAACATAATCCCCTTTGGGATAGACAGGTACAGGGAGGATACATAAATTAAAAATAACAAAGGAGAGATAGGAGAGCCCTGGGGGGCACCCACTTGAACAAGCAAGAAAATATTAGGGGAGTCCTGAAATATTAGGTGGCATTTGCAGTCAGTCAAAAAGGAAAGATCCCAGAAACTATATAATTAGATACGCCTTTAGCGCGAAGTAGGGAAGACACACAGGTAGAGGAAATATTTTCAAAGCCTCCCTTGATGTCAAGGAAGAGGGTGGAGGTCTTGAGGCCTGCACGTTGCAGTAGGCAGACTTCATGTGTGAGGGCAGCACATGCGTCAAAGGTGCTGAGGCCAGGAAGTCTGCCGCATTGGTTAGGGTGGATAAGGTCAACAGTGCAGGCCATTCATCAGCAAAAGTCAGCTTTTCCCCCCTATCCCTCATGAGGCATGTGAGGAATGGGGGGCCAAATTATAAAACTCAAGTTGTTGTATCTTGTATCCATGACCCCACAACTCCTGATTGTGCTGGCGTTTTGTGGTATTTTCTTTTTACCCACTCTTTTCGTTGCCATCCAGCTTACTCAAGACGTTGTCCGTCCCTCTTAAGCTGTTGCACGGTCCAATTATGCTTTGACTCATCCACACCAGTTTATCCGGCCCTACCTCCCTCCCCCTGGATTGTTCCGATATGGACCCTTGTCCCACGACTCAATCATGCCTCCCTACGGCCTAAATGCGCTCCCCCCTGCGTTGATTCACACATCCCTATTACGCCCAGCTATACACAAACCCTTTGAGCCTTTGAACGTCCCAAACTCACCTCCTCTTGTTGTCTTCTTGCTCCTCGCTACCCTCCCTTATTTCTCACCTTCCCTTCACCATTACACCTAGACCTAATTCCACACCACCACTTCTCCTCGCGTATTCAATACTTACGTGGACGACTCTCGTCCTTGTCCCGCTGTCGCTCGTCTCTTCATCTATGATGCTTGCTGTCGCGCCCATCCCTCCACTTCTCAACTCTGCCCTATGACTGCCCAACCCATGGTATTATGATAACACTATCCGGTTCCTAAATTTCTTTTTTTGTCGCAGTACCATTGCCTCGTCGCATTCCTTCACTCTATCGCCGTACTCGTGCTTTCTACACGGCTCTTAGGGGCCTTTCCCCGGCTCTACGCGACCTTTACTGAGCTTTAGTTTTTCCGATTGGGTTGTAGTCTAACTTTAAGTAGTATATTATAAATAAATAAATATTTCCAATTATTTCTTTATTTTATTTTAATACTACATTTATTCCGAATAGGACATTATTCGTCCTCAACCCACCCTGCCTTTAGAGCCTCAACCTCATCCCCATCTTCAGGGTCTGAATTATTGTCCTCCACCTCGCTTTCCTCATCCCCTGAAATCTCCAACTCCATATATGCCACGGCTTCCTTATCCTCAAGTGGGGTGCGAGACTCCTGATCCTGAACAAACCCACTATCCCGCAGCATCCTCTTGATGCGCTTTTTTGTGTCTTCCACGAGGTTCCTTCTCACCTCTGGGGGCAGCCCTTGCCAGGTTGCACGCTGTCGGAGATAAACATCTAAATTTTCTCGGTGAGTACGATAACCTTTAGAACGTCTTATTTCGACCTTCAAAGGTTATAACTAATTCTGTGCTATCAGAGCTGAGAAATCTGCGGGCTGAACAAATGATCCGGAACTCCAAGCAGTTAAAGCATGATACCTACAGGCCGTTGTTAGGTATATTAGGACGTCGTTAGTACGATTAAGAAACGTTTTATCGGTCCTCCCACGCATTCTCCAACCCCGGTACCACTTATAAAACAATAGTTTTACTATCTCTGGCGCAGCAAACCGGAAACCATATTCCTGCCTTGGTAAGCCTTTTCGCGTCTCATTAGGGACGATCTGCGTACTACTGACCTCTTGTTTACTTGGATAGCATGTGAACCGGTCATGTTCCAGCAAAGAGGTAACCTGCGCCTTTATTTCGGTCCGTATTTTATGCGCGAAGTCATAAAGGTCCTCAACCGTGTTTTAGGACTCGGAAACTAAGTGTGACCTGGCACTGGACTGCCTCGATTTCAACTAAATGTATCTAATTAGCTGTTCACCGTCCCAAAGGGATGATCAGGGATATTCAAAAGACTTACAACAGTCATTGCCGACTTCTCGATCTCCCTGTCTCTCCAACCCAACTTGGAAGCTGCCTTTACCCAATAGCTTTTGAGAACTGTATTGTTTTCAGCAGGCTTTACGAAGGGATTAACAAACCATGTGTGGTACCGTACCATATTAGCTGCGTTCTCAAAGATTATCCTCTCCTCCCCATGCAAGGTATTGCTTTTTGATGATACGGTTACCGGGACTGCAATATCAGACGCCGGAAAGTCCAGATTAGCCATACGACGCTCCGAATGGGACGGCACTATTCCTTCCCCTACAGCATCAAAGGGTGAAAGGTGTGACGAATCTACTCTGGATTGGCCTGAATCCAATTGTGCTGCCTGCTGCTGTGACCAAAGCCCTTGTGAAGGGCCAATCAGATCCGGTGATAGGGAGTCCTCAGTCCTCTTCCTTATTAGCATGCAATTTTAAAAGTTATCGGATTCACTCACAAATCTCAACCGGCTCCTTATCCTCCGTGGCTGTTGCTCCACCAGTGGTTCTGGTGGCCGTTTTTCGAGCGATCTGGGACGAATGGGAACATCATCCTCGTCAACTTCCGTAAGCTCCTCTTCCTCAACAAATGAATTAACAGGTCGTTGTCTATCCCGTGCTGGCGTGCCACTCTCTACAAAGGATACAGAAGATCTCGATGATGATGGTTGAGCTTGGGAGACTACTGGTACCGTAGTCAAGTGTTATATAAAAAGTTTCGGGTGAGCTCATTTTGGCCTCTGAACGGCAGAACTCACCTCTGCTTGTATTTCCCTTCGTAATTTGTGTATATGAAATATTTAGAGTGCGTGGAGGAATTGGATTGATGCGTGAAAGGTCTCCAACTGATGAATGAACTCACAACGTCCCCCGGGGACGAAGGAGCTATATGCTAGAGCACAGATTTGGCTTGGGCCCAAGGTCCGTGTAAATCATTGGCATGTATTCATCCCAGGCAAGAAGTATCTGAACATTGTGGTGATCAGACGCGATTTCGGGCAATTCTCACTAAAATTGCCCCTGTAAACTGTGTACACAGGCCTCAAAGATAGGTCTCACCTCTGAAATATCCCTGAAATATCCCTGAATAATCCCTGAATAATCCTAGAATAATCCCTAAATAATCCCTGTTTTGCCCCCAAATGTTCGGATACTTCTTGCCTGGGACGAGTACCCAGTTCACGCTAAAGCCTTTTGGCCGCCGAACGTCACAATTTCTACGTGCACGGATGGCTCCAGGCCGGATAGAGACTATCTATGCGGGATTGCTAGGACAGGATTTTATATGCCTGGTCACTTGGTTGAACGAGCATAACTTATGATTTCCAAAAGATTAGATTATACATACTAGGACGAGATCAAGAACAAAGGGGACGTTTAGCGTTTCAGAGAACCTTTATATCTCACCGGCTAAATTCAAAAAAAAAAACTATTAAGAACATTAAAATCTAGGACTGCAGGATAGGATCTAGAGAAGCTGTAAAACAGCGTAGACAGGATTAAGAAAATGATTCGCAGATAGAAGCAAAAAAGGAAAAAAAGATAAGAAAGCCCCATGAAACCAATGAAAACACATATAAAGGCTCCAATAAGACATAGTCCGGTACAAACAAACAAGCTCTAGAAAACCGTCGCCAAATGGATGCAAGTTGGACCAAAAGTAGGAAAGTCCATGAAACAAAAAACACCCCAAGGCCCAAAGAAGACGTACCCTGGCACAAACAAATAAGCTCCAGAAAACAAGCACCGAAGAAATACAGGTTGGAGTTGGAGTAAAAAGGTTCATAGAACAAATGAACCGTGATCCGCAGGTCCAAAGAAGACGCAGCCAGGTACAAATTAGCCTTGGAGACCCCCCAAGTAGTCGATAGACAGGAAAACAAAACCAAAGAAACGCAGTAAAACAAAGAATCCCAACCAAAAACAGGAGAAGACCTAGCGCATCCATGTTACCCCCATCCCCGTCTCCGTCTCCATTGCCATTGCCATTGCCATTGCCATCGCAACCCACAGGTGGTGCCTTGCACCCGGGAGGTGGAACGCCCAGAGGTAGACCCACCTTAGGGACATCTTGTCCAGCGTAAAGGTTCATATAACCTGCTCCCTGCTTAACACGAGCGTGAGAGATGAGTTCCCGGGAGTGCCCCTGGAACCTAATGACCTTGCGATCATTGCTCAGAATCCTCTTCTGCCAGCCAGCATGAGACCTGGGAAAGGCCTCTCTACGCTTTGCATGGCGCCCAACGTCCTCCTCAACATCAGAGTCGGAATCAGGCTCTATGTAGAACTCAGCGACGTCGAATTGGCCAGGGGCGAGATAGCGCTGATTGCCCACTTCAAGAGGTGTATTAGGACGAACACCGTTGCCACCGTCGGCAGGAACAGCAGGATTGCAGTGGAGGAAACAAGTAATTCTGAGGGTGGTACACCTGGAGAGACGAAGCCAGGCATTAACTTGATTGTCGTCGATCAATTCGATTTGGTCGCAGAATCGTGGGTGACATTCATCCCTTGAATGTCGTGAAGAATCCCAATGAACTGTCGGGGGTGCTCCTGATTATCCAGTTACCGACAGGCAGCTTCGCTGAGCTCCTGCAAAGTGTAGTGCCGGAGGATCGCCAGCCAAGTCTTGTTTGGCATATTGCCACCGTGCACAACCCAGGGCAGCTGGTGAGCCTGCCCAGCAACGGCACCTGACGTCTCATTGAATATTATGCGCACTGGTCTCTCTTCGTGAAGACTTCCTAGGGGACGAGCAACGTCCCTTCCACCCCCCAATCCGGACCCGAAGCACCGCCGGCGCCCTCATCCTCATCGGCGTGCTCATCATCGGAATTGAATATGGCATTCCTCTGAGACTCGGCTGCCTTTTTCAGTACGTCAATGATGAGGGTATCCAGGGCGACGTGGAATGCCTAATATGGGCCGTTCTGGGGTGAATTGAATTTGGCTTGAAAGCCTTGGAGGGTAGTGTGGGCAACGACCTCAGTTCTGAGTTGACCCCAGAGGATATCGCCGGCCTGTCTACGGCTGGTGATACCCTTCTCCTGAACCTTCCCCAGAATGAACGTCCGAGGGGCACAGTATCACCTCACAGCAACAGTGCCTCCAGCACCATTGAGATTGAGCCCAGTACGGAACTCGGCAGTAGTGGGACGTGGCATGCTAGGAACCAATCAGATTCTCTGTAAAAAGGACCAAATGAGACGCACAGAGGACTAATCTTAATTAAGAAAGGATGTTCTTGACGTGCAGAAGAGGACGGATAAATGCACGAGATCTAGCGAATTGTCATCAGTAATTAATCTATTTTGCGAAAGGTCCCGATAAGACGCACTGGGGACTAATTTTAAGAAGATTCGCAGCCGAAAATGGGGAGTCCTTAATCTATCTCGAGAGTAGCGATTAGTTATTGTTTCCCATTAAGAAAAGCCGGGGAGTAGCCCATAGGAGCGGTGCACAGGATCAACAAGGCCTTCACCCGTACCTGAAGGAATGGGTGAAGGCTAGGCTTCAAAGGTTTGTGTTTGTTTGATCTTGGGGGATGAGGAAGGAAAGGAAAGAGCCAAGGGAGATGAATCGGGTAATACACTTACCTTTATGGGTCGAAACCAGTTGTTTCTACCGTGACTGGATTATTCGTGGGGACGAGCGAGGGTTTAAAAAAGATGCCTGGGATGACAAAGCTACACTAGAAAAGCTACCGGGAGAAGTGACTGAGGGCTTCAACAGTAAGTGATTCTGCGTACAGCGATCAGTATACGGTAGCTAATGAAAGGCCTGAGAACGGCTCATTAAGGCATTAGGAACGATGTATGAGACTTACTGTGGGTTGGCGTGAAGTGTAATTGAGACTTTATGATTGCGCAAAAGAATTACCGTACCGGCAATATAAGATGTTGTTGTAAAGACAAAAGTCGCTGTTTGAGGTTCAAAAAGGATGTTTAGAGGCTGCTAGAGGCTTTGGTGAATGAAGAAGAAGAAAGAGAAAGTGCAGGGTAGAGCGGGTCTATATAACAAGGAAGAACGTACTATTCAAGTTGTTTGTCGCTATATCAAGAGTGCTAGTGATTCTGACAAGTTTGAAAGAGACTGTTGAACGTCACATCTAGAATGTTGAACGTTCTTCTGAGCCTGTACAAAATAGTACAGGCGTACGGTTACAATAAGGTTACAAAGTAAGCTTGTACACTTGAAAGGTAAGTCGAACAAACATGAACAAGCATTTCAAGATTGTATTGAGGTACGGCGATGTGATTGGTGGGCTGGGGACTACCCCTGCTGTCTTGGTATAGGTTCGGATAAAGGAAATTCACGTATGGGCACTTGACATGATGTTTAGCATTTTCAAAGTCTGCAATGAGCTGAACAACGTTCAGGATCTCAAAGCTAAATTCTCATTGTTTGTGCTACGATAAATATAGAAAATCAAGGGGAGATGTTCTCAGGATGAAAAGTCCGGGGCCTAGTTCGGGTTAGGAGGTGGGGAGGGAGTTTAGGGCCGAAGAACGGACACGATCTGTGCCCTCATTACAATTTTGCTTAGGGGTAGGTGAGAAAAAACACAGCAGCGCCCACGGGCCATACCGTGTATCAGGTTAGTTTTCGATTTTTTTTTCTCCCCCTGCCATATCTCTAACTCTAAGATCTAGTGGGACGAGGTTCGTTCCATTGGTGCCTTCTCGTGTACTATCTATCTCTAAAGTGCAGCTCCGGTCAAGAAACTAGCTATCCGATTGTCACACGTGTTTAAGTACAAGGTCAGACCAGTCCATAAAGTAAGTTTGGTTTGTTCGCGTCTTCGTTGTGCTGTTTCCTGTTAAAACTAATTTCTTACAGAATGGTACAAGAGTCCCTGTGCCCATACTGCAGGAAAAAATACAAGTCCAGTACATGGTATAGAAACCATATGGATACCGCACATTTTGACTTTGTACAATCTTGGAGAACACTCAAACAGCCCATTTGCGACAAAGAACGTCCAACTCAAATCATGCTACCGGTAGACTCTGACCAACCTTTCGATCTGATCGGTAACGAATTCCCAGAAATTGAACTGAATATAGACGAAAATGAGCTCGACAATGAGGCAAATACCAGCGATTCAGATGTGGAAAGCGACAATTGTTCTGATACTGAGGGAAGGGCACCATGGGTTGGATTACATATACCGACGAAACACGACACTGCGGGGAGATCTATACGGGACGTTGTACAACGAGAAAATTGTGAGACGAGATATGGCTACCATTCAGAACCAAGTCTGACTTTGAGCTTGCGCGCTAGTTAATTGAAGCGAAGGTACCAAAGGATCACATCAACAGATATTTCAAAATGAACTTAGGGCCCAAAGAGTGTAATATTAAATCTAGCTATCGGCTCCTTGAGGCTGTGGTAGGTTGGAATCAGGTATGGGGATGAAGAGCTGGAAAGAGGGGTTTGTATCGTTTAGCAAAGCTGTATGTAAATCTACCCACAGAACGTCCAATATTGACTGTATATAGGAAATACCAGACAGGGAAGAACCCGATAAAGCTTGCTCAACACAGAAATTCTTTTTCCGCAATCCTATTGATTGTGCTAGATATCTACTTAGTCAAAGATGTTTTGCACAAGATTTAGTTTACGCCCCAGTAAAGGAATGGAAATGTGAAGAGCCACTACAGCGAGTTTATTCTGAAATGCACACGGCGGATTGGTGGTGGGAAACACAGGTATGTTCAAATGCGACGTTCCACAGCGCATTCAAACCGCGTATCAGAACCCAAAATTAACAGCCAACAAAGGATACATTGCCTGATGGAGCAACGCTTGTACCGATCATATGTGCCTCAGATGTTACCTTTTATAGGAATTTTTGGGGAGATAAGAAAGCCTAGCCAATCTATATGACAATTGGGAATATCCTATCGAAAACGCAGAATAAGGCCTCGAAACATGCGACTGTCCTTTTGGCGCTTTTGCCCGTCTCTCCGAAGATGCTAGGAGTAGCATCACGAGATGCACGGCAAAGGCAGGTCAACAAGGAGATTCTTTGTGATTTGATAGAAGCGATATTTGCGGCAATGGTTGCGTTGGGAAATGCCAGAATTGAGGTTGAATGTGCCGATGGAAAGGTCAGATTATATTTTCCACGTCTCGTGACTTGGATTGCAGATCACTTGGAAAACGTCACATTGCACGATATTCAACAGAATCAGTGCATTGTCTGTGAGGTACGACCAGAACAATTAGGGTCCCATTGGAGACGCCCCATGGCAAAACGAGATTATAGAAAATATGAAAATCTCTTCAACCGGTACTGCGATAACGACAAGCAAGCAGGGCAAATACTCACAGATCACGGGTTCAAATTGCTGTCAAGCGCCTTTTGGGGTATTCCGAACGTTCAACAGTACGACTTGCCCAAACCCAATATTCTTCACATTGTTTACCTCGGAATAATCGAAGCACACCTTATGAAATGGGTAATTGGATTTCTAAAGAAGTTCAAGTGGTTAGAAACATTGGATGCGATCTGGAAGAGTTTGGCTGTTTATCCAGGTTATTCTGCGCCGAACAAAGAATACACTCGGATCTCGCAGTGGACCGGAAAAGAGATGAGGAATCTGGTTAAAGTAATACTACCGTGTTTTACAGCTTCGTTATGTCATCCAAGTACCGTAGAATGTCCCGTATTTACCAAAGCTTTGGCCTATGTCCGATCGATTGTGGACTTTACCCTAATGTTACAATATACAAGCCATACCAATGAGACGATTCAATACCTCGAACAGTTCCTAAAAGCCTTTCATCATCACAAAGATGTTTTTAAGGAGTACCGAAAAGATAAGTCCACCATGAGAAAGGTGCGAGAGGTGAGTACGAGTATTAGGGGTGAGAATAGCCAAGTACTTAAACAACACCGCCTTTCTGGAGCCACAGTAGCCAAAAGACGTCGTATTGTGGACGAACAGCATCGCGATTTAGATGGAATTGTCCCTGATATCTACGATGAGGATGTAGACTTTAGCTTTGTTAAAATACACCTGCTGAGTCACTTTGGGGACTATGTACGGCGCTTTGGGAACATTCAAAAGTATTCTAAGGAGTCGGGGGAGTCAAATCACAAAACAATGATCAAAGAGGGTTATCGGCGGTCAAATAAAAACGATGTGAGTCATCATATCCTGAGAATGTATGCCAGGCTTGACAGCTTCAAAATTCATGAAATGAATGTTGAAGCGAGTTTACCACGTCCTATTGAAGACGAACAAGGTGACAAGGAGCACAAGCGGAGGGTAAGATCCGTAACTAAGCAACCAATGGGTTTTACAGCAATAATCGGAACTGTTTCTCAATTCAGTCTGACGTTGAAAAATCTCCCCCACCTATGACTCGACTATTATCGACGGATATCATCTGTAAGTCTACTGTTAAGGGTAGCCGATTCTAAGGTTAAGCGAATCAGGCTAGGCTTAAGAAATCAAATCGTAGACGGAGATTGTCTAGGAAGGCTCAAGATTTCAAGGTAGAACGTATGATATTGATAAGATCTCTTCTCCATTGCTTGATGATGGCTAAAGCTCGGGAGGCACTTCGATATTTATATCCCGCGTCTGAGTGTTCGCGGACTACATCCGTTCTCCATACAACCAAGTATCTACTAACAATTTTCACAACAAAATCCAACAGCGAACCCCCTTTGACCCTGAAAGTTTTTTCCCCCGCACAGCTAATGGCGTGATCAGAGCTCTTCTTTCTCCGTGGGTGTTCACCCCTTCTCGGTAAGAGATAACAGCCATCGCCCTGCTGTTCAAACTCTGGCCGTCCAGTTTGCAACTTGCCAATAGTTTCTTAGAACACCAAGGGGCCAACTTGGTTGTCGACCAATACGGCTTCGTTCCGGTTCACCCTGTCTTGCCGCTGGCTTTCAGGATGACTAGTCTTTGACGATCGGTCTAATACCAATTCGTGCTGGACTGCCTCTCCTTATCGACATGTTCCGATAGGCTTGCTTGCCTATGATAGGCATTCATTTGGGGTTCAGTACTATTCTCTACGGAATAGCCCGAATACCACTCCCTCCTAGGCTTCCGGACGTTGTTTTGGTCTCTTGACTTCAGTGGGAGGTAACTCTGCGAGTTCTTGACGAAATCGCTTGGTTCATTTTCCCAGACGTAGCCCGAGATGCCCTCTTATATACCCTCCGGACAGGATCTGGTCGGACGGACGGCGACGAGGTATACGGGGTTACGAGAAAGGTTCCAATATTTCTTCTTTCTATGATTGCGAGCAACTGCACAAGGCGCCAGTGCTGTCGTCTGGGGCCAACGTCGGGGCCGGAGCGGGGTATTAGTCTGTGGAGTTTCAGGCCCAGAGCTCTCAAGCTGCTCTTCTGGGCCCTCATGGGAGTTATGTGCCTAACACGAGCTCCCTCCTCCAAAGGTTCGTCTTGAACCGTTTGGTCTTGTTCTCAGGTTACCCTGCCTTCTTTTTTTCCATAACAAACGAAATATATAATACAAAGTATACTTTTTTGAACTCAACTTGGTAGGGTGAAAAACCTAATGCGTTTGCTTGTCCACACTAGGAAAACCTTTCCCATGTTATTCAACATCTGCCCGCTTTGGCATATCTGGATTTTCCCTATGAAATTCCTCCACTAAATCCTTTGCCTGCTCTAAATGCTCCGGTAGTTCCCATGTGTTCTCGTCTTCTGAACACCCTGTCCACTTCACGAAACATCGTAGTTCGTGCATTTGTCGATTTCGACCGCGAACCCTTCTGGTGTAAGAGATTATTTCACTCTTCACTATCCTCTCGATTTCCAATTCTAAGTCCGCATCTATTTCTTCCGGCTCTCTGGTTGGTTGTTCCCGGGCCGGTCGTTTCGATATGCGGTATGGTTCCAACAGTGATACATGGAATATCGGGTGTATCTTCCATCGTGGCGATATTTCCAGTTTCAAAGCGCGTTCTCCTCTCTTTTCCAATACCTTAAAAGGGCCATAGAGTTTGGGACTAAGTTTCTTTGATGGTCGCTTAGTGCGTATATTTCGTGCGTTGAGCATAACCTGATCCCCGATTTTTATGTCAGGTTGTTGTTTTGCTTTGCGATCGTAATATCTGCTCATGTTTTCCCGTGTTTGCTCTAAGGCCTCTCTGGCTTGTTGATGGATCGTTTGCATCCGGTGGGCATAGATTCCTGCTCCAGGATTTTGAGCTTCGCGTTCTTTCATCCATTCTGTTTGTGGGTGGAACCCATAGTTGGCATAAAATGGGGACATGCCATGTGCTTTTGTGACTGAGTTATTGTAGGCATGCTCGGCCAACGGCAACAGCTGATACCAGTCGTCCTGATCGTAATTGACAAAGTTTCTTAGGTATCCTTCCAGCACTTGGTTGGTCCTTTCAGTTTGTCCGTCAGTTTGCGGATGGTATGCTGTTGACATTTTTCGTTTTATTCCCAGACTTTTGCAAAGCGATTCCTAGAATTCTCACGAGAATTTTGCGTCCATGTCAGAGATAATTTCTGCCGGAAGTCCAAGTAGCTTCCAGACTTCTCGCAGAAATACATTCGCAACATCCTTAGCCGTTGCGTTGTT
>QFET01002521.1:3151-74423 GCA_003316355.1 Tuber calosporum
TTTTTTTTTTTTAAATCATATATTCTAGTTAAGGTACAAGAACTTGCGTGCAGCGCTAGCTATGGTATAACAAAACCTTAATCCCAAAAACCAAAAATAAAGGAAACCAACGGCACATAAAAACTCCAACTGGGCAGGTAACTGGCCATCCACCACGTAGGGTAAACCAAAGTAAGGAAAAACCAGCCAAGGAAACATACAGAAACCAAGCCTTTAACTAAGGGAAAACCCAGGGTTCAAAGAACCTAGGGAGGGAAAAGGCGTGCGGGCAGGAGACCCTAGGGGTGTGGGGGCGACCAAAGGAGGCGGAGAAGAGGTAGGGGACAGCAGCCAGTGAGGGTGGAAGACAACCTGTGTCTCGCGTAAATAGGCGACCATGTTGTGGAGGAGTGGTATGGGGGACCAGGGGGGTCAGTCGGGCCTATTCCTATAACGCCTTAGAGGTGGCGCCTCCGGGCATCGGCGGTGGCCGATCAGGAGAGTATGGAATCCTGGAAGTCTTCATCATAGTCCCAGCATCGGGGACAGAGGGTGGGTGAGGATAGGCTTCTCCCCAGTCGTTGATAAGAGTCTGGTGGGCACGCCTCCTAAGGGCAGTGTAGGCGGCGTGCATGGCGTGTAGCGGGGGGAGAGGAGGACCAAGGCGTGCGAGATCTGCACCTGGTATAGGGGTGAAGGACAGGGACCCCAAGATAGGGAGGATAAGGCGGGCTATCACGTCCACCGGAAGGTGTGTGCTGACACGAGGTGAGGGAGGAGCAGTTTTCCAATGGAGGGGATTCACGTTGGGTTACAGATCTCTAGCCAGGTGGTGCCATGAGTCAGAGGCACGGGATTGGAGGAGTGAGGGAAAGTCAGGGGGAAGACGTCCTGTGGCAGGGTTGATGGTTGGCAGGGTGCACACCAGTTGGAGTGCAGCCAGCTGACGTGGGTGACTGCACAGAAAAACAATAAGTGTGAGGCAGCTCTCCAGGGAGAGGACATAGAGTATGGTCGAGCGGAAGCAATTGGTAAACCATCTCTCGATCTTATGCCTGAAGACGTCCTTATGCCTGAAGACATCCATATGCCTGAGCATACCGAGGGAGGGTATAAAGAGGTCAGCCCCATAGGTGATGATGGGGAGGAGGAGGGAAACAGCGAGGTGGTGGTACAGGTGGGGGGAAAGGCCTGCCCCTGGTGGGGAAAGCCTGCGGACAGTGGCAAAGGCGCCTTGAGCGAGGGGGTGGCGCTTGTAGATATGAGTGGAGGTGGAAAGGGTTGGCGTGAGCCAGTAGCCAAGACACCTGAGAGAGTTGACAGGATGGAAGATCGGCCCATCTAAGTGTATAGGAATAACGCAAGGAGAGCCCTGCTGGTTCTTAGTACGCCAGTGGAGAAGCTCCGTCTTGGGAACAGATAAGGGAACATTGCCCACAGACCCACGGTGCTTGATCGCTAGCTATCGGTGTCCATGACCCTCCTTATGTAGGTGCTCTTCCCACAACCCTAACCATGTTGACTTTACTATGAGTCACCTCCTATTAAGGGTAGTCGATTCTAAGGGTAAGCTATCGCACTAGGCTTAAATCTTTCTTTGTAAACAGAGATTGTCTAGGAAGGCTCGCAGGTAATGATTTTTAAGTAAAAACTTATTATATTGCTAAGATCACTTCTCCGTTGCTTGATGTTGTTTTAGCTCAGGAGGCACTGCGTGGTTTATATCCCGTGTCTGAGTGTTCGTGGACTATATCTAACTTCTATACAACTATGTACTTTCTTTTACAAAATATCTTTAATGATCCAAGTGCGCAGGCGATTTGACCCTGAGAATATGGTTCCCCCCACGGCCTATGAACAGATCGTAGCTCCGCTTTCTCTGAGGGTGTGGTACCCTTATCAGTCTGAGACACTGTTTCTTCTTCTGCCGATTAAACCAAGCAGTCCATCCTTGGATCTAGCAATGGTTTCTTAGAACACCAAGTGGACATCATGGTTGTCGACCAATCTGCTTCCTCCTAATCGACTGGTTCCGATAGGTCTATGGGCCTTTCTAGGCTTGCTTTCCGGGTCTAAGAGTATTCTCAGTGTTTTGCTGGACCCCACTTAACATATTCTTGATTTCGTTCAGAGCGTCCTGTCACATTTGACGACCCTCTGCCAAGGCTCCACGGGAATGGTCATACCTCAGCGGACACTAGTCTGATGTACTTGATACCAGTTGCATTGGCACGGCCGAGTCTCCCTCTTACTATACCCAGTGAACAGAATCTGGTCGGACGGACAGCGAGGACGTATATGGTGATACGTGGGTGGCGCCAATTTATGACGTTTTAGAGAGGGGACGTTTTTGCCGTAGGTGCCGCAGGTGACGTGGGGGCGCCACAACGGGGCTTGAGGGGTATGAGTAGGTTTTCAGCGCATTTTCGTCTCTATTCAGGACTGAATTCAGTGCCTCATACACCTGTGCCTAACACCTCCTTAATATGACTGCCGTTTGAGTTATAGTATAACAAACATCCTATGACTCATAACTTGAATCATAGTATACAAACCCCTTGGTATCCAAT
The DNA here is from genome assembly GCA_003316355.1 of Tuber calosporum. Taxonomy (NCBI): domain Eukaryota; kingdom Fungi; phylum Ascomycota; class Pezizomycetes; order Pezizales; family Tuberaceae; genus Tuber; species Tuber calosporum. Next base: position 5,701 of record QFET01002521.1, read on the forward strand.
TCCATTAAAGGTCATGTGCGCTAATCGCGTCACATGCGTGAAACCCCTAACTGATACATGCAGTCAGGTGCGAAACTCATAACTTCATATGACTTCACAATCCTTAGTCATGAAACCATAAACATAAATCAAACCAACAAAATATCATATTCATAAATGATCTCACAAATCGTAAGTCATCTGACACATTCCATAGTGCTAAGTCACGATTTGTGACAACATTGTGGAATTTTGTTATATGAACCAGAACAACTAGTTACTAGCGCTTCCAGATTTGGCAGACTATGAAAATTCGGAACCTTCTGAGGTCCTGAATATGTCACCATTCAAATCAGTGTATAGACAGGCTTATGCTATGCTGTCGATGATCAGAGTCCAAAACACCTAGCTTCCTGCCTCCGATGACTTCCAGAACGGACAACATGAATTACGAAACGAGGTCTACCTATTTGTCAAGATGGAGACATTTCGGAGTACCAGGATGGCACCTAGGTGAAGGACCATCAACAACACCATTTTCGTGGGTGGAAGATTGTTGGTCCGGTGCGACCTTTACGCTACAGAATCTCGTAGATGAAAGAAGCTGGAATCTAGATGGGAAGGACCATTTGAGGTCTTGGATTATGACTCCAACACTTAGATATATATGGTCAAGATGGACACTAGGATCTACCAATACAAGGAAACCATATTTGATTGCTCTAAGGTTCAGAAATTCATGGAAACTAATGATAATAGGTTCCCAGGAAGGGTATATACGAAACCAGCACCCATCTTGATTGAAGAAGTACCAGAATGTAAAGTTGAAAAAGGGTTGGATCACTGTCAGCATTACAGACTAGACCAGAATTGTAACCTACTCCTAAGTATCTCGAGAATCCTAAAGGGACTCTGAAGATACTACTAGCATAGGGGGAGAATTGTCGATAGATAGGTCTTCAATATACAAGGTAAAATGTATGGAACTAATAGAGTGACTGTTTAACTTGTAGTATTAAAGATGATAGTCCTGTGAGGCTTGAGAGTCCAAATCCTTAATGGATTGCAGGCTCTTTTAATTATAAAAGATTTTAGCTAGGAAAACTAAACAAAAGCGCAAACATCATGTCCAACAAACATGCTACCATAGGCAACATAACAAGGTAAACATATTCCCAAAACAGAGGGTTAAAAGTGACAGGATGGAGCTAACAAAACAAGTAATGGAATCCCAACAAGAAGGAAGAAGAGATCGCTACTACTATACAAATCCAGTAGGTACAGCAGGAAGATAGCGATACCCAAATGGGTACAAGGAAGGAGGGGTAGTGATAAGCGAAATAAGGACACAATAACCAGTTAGTAGATCATAATCAAGTAGGAAGAGACAACCAAATAGTAGTGCTTTTCTGGTATAAACCCAAATAAGTAATAACCAACATCAAATCAGGTGTAATAGTAGAAACATAGTAGGATTATGTTACATTCCCCTTAAAAGAAAATCAAATAAATAAAACAATAAGGAATATTCTAAATGGCTTTATGACTAACTCGCCTTTGGAGCATTCCAAACAATTTCAAAACATATAACTTAATCGGCAAACATATATCCATAACTAGTGTCAAAACCCTACACTTTATAAGCCCCATATCAGTGAAGATAATACCATGAAGCAGTTAGCCTTCCATCTCAGATTGGTCCATGGTAGGGAGTGTTGCGCTTGTATCTGATTGTGATTTTCTGAGTGTTGGAGAGGTTTCCAAAATCCATCTGGTTCAAGCTCAGGTGAGAGGGTGGCATAGTCTGGTTTCTGAAGTGTCCAGGCTAAGAAAGTCTCACCATGTGACCAAGAGAGTCTGAAAGGTATGGATTCATTGTAGGTATCGAACTAGTAGGTTCTGATGAGGATGCTGGTGCCTTCTAGGTTGTTGAGAAGTTCCCATGTTGCTTCAATTTCGTCATAGCCTTTCCAATGGATCAGGACCTGTCTCTTTCTGCGATAGATTCGATCTTAGCGTATCTTTTTTGATTTCCCATTGCAACTGTCCACTGCATCGATGTTAAGAGGTTCTTTGGGTATGGGTTCAGGTCTTTCTGGTAAGGCGAAGGGGTTGGGCCTTAGGTAATTGCGAAGATGGCAGTGATACATCCAAGCGTAGATTCCTTACATTACTGGAAGGGGTATGAGTTTGTAGTTGTTATATGTATCAGGTTATTTGCTTTCAGAGAAGTGTCATATCCAACATCCAACGAGCTTATAATTTTGTCCAACCTTATGGACATATGATGCTGACTAGAGGGTAGCTTTAGTGTTGTTAGCAATAATTGGTGGTGCATCCTTTCTTCTGTTTTTCACTGGAGGTTGTTTGGCATGCTCTAGTCTTCTTGAGTGTATATCAGGCGAGTTGCTAGTTCTTTATAATTTGAGAAGCAATCACATCTGCTACTGGTACTGAAGTGGGGAGAACTCGGACACTAGGGAGGAGGTTTGGTAGTCTGCCAACGGTGATTTCGAAGGGGGAGAGTTCTGTGCTATCGCTGCGAGCAGGATTGATTACAGTCTGGACATGAGGTAGGTGGCGAACCCACTTGGTTCCTTCAGGGTTGACATAGTTCCTAAGGCATTGTCGAACAGTTCTGATTCTGTGCTCAGTCTGTCCATTGGTCTGGTGATGGTTAGCTGTAGCCATGTTGAGATTGTTTAAATTATGTGTGTTGGCACAATCTTATAGCATGAGTAGGAAAATAAAACACAGTATTAAGAGTATACTATGTGCACGCTTGTGTGATGAGTATTGTAGTATGAAGGTAGATTGGTAGTAGTTCTCGTCCTTAATTAACTAAAATAAAGTAGAAGGCAACCAGCTATTTATATGGTGCATATCCTCCTTGTACTAAGTAACAAAATAGGGAAAACATTGTAAGAAACATAAGTGTGAACATGTTTGACCCTGAAAAACTACCAAGGAAATCCCAATAAAATATGCGTAACCTGAAGTGGTCTGCGCGAAATAAAGGGAAAGATAACCCATGATACATGACTGGTAAAAGGTCACTATACATGGAAAGATAACAGAGAAATCCCGCACATAACATAAGAAATATATACACTAATCCACAAACATTATCATGAAATATAACTGAGAATATGATATACCCTAGTTGTAGTAATGTCCGTAGTTTCCCTGAGTAAACTAGAAATAACCAAGCAGAGACATAAACAATATTACCATAGGAAATATACATATGAAACGAATTGAAGAATTTCGACTGAGATCAACCTTGAGATTCGCCATTAGCTGGGTCCAAAAGCGTGAGTTTAAGTTGGGGTCTCTGTCGGATACAAGGGAGGTTGGGAACCTATGAATGGAGAAAACTCGCTCAATGAGGGTGTATGCTGTGTCGATAGCGGTAATGTTCTCGGAGCCTGGTATGAAGTAGGTAAAGCCACTGAATCGATCTAAGACACCTATGATGAGTTTGAGTGTAGAATTGTTAGGGAAAGCTCCTGCAAGGACAATTATAAGGGACGAGAATGGCTGTCTAGGGACCGGGAGAGGGGTGACTGATCCTAAGGGACAGTGGTAGGTTGCTTGTTGAGCTGGCATAGGTAGAATATGCGGACATAGCATTTGAAATAGTTCCTCATAGAGAGCCAGTAGAAGTGGCTTGATGCATATTCAAAATATTTCTACAAACCTATTTGTGCCATTAGTTCCTTGGTAATACACACAATTTCACTTCTGATATTAGCACGTTGATGGCTTCCTTCATAGGGGACATATGGAGAGTCTCTACTGTCATGCTTCCCATTTCTGACAAGAACTTGATCATATAAGAGCCAGTCAGGGTGGTCAAAAGCCTTGGTAACTACCTCACAGAGGGGGTCATTTTGGGTAGCTATTTGAATGCTAGAGTACCACTTTGCTTTCATGTAGTTGGTAAGCTGAAAAGCGCGAAGGTCAAGCTGTAAAGAGGGCTGATCAAAGAAGCAATCCGCATAATCGACAGGTGCTTCTGGGGTAGGCAGATCCCATCCTGGTTGAAATAGAGTATTTCTCTTTCTTTTCCCTTATCAATAACTGTATGAAAGACTGGTTAGCCATCATCATCGGGGAGGGGAGGAGGAACAGCTCATCTGTGTTCTACTCTGCACTTGGGATGATGAAGGGAGACAAAGTTGGAGGAAGAGTAGAGAGCAAGGGTCCTGGAATATCGCGAGGTCCTGTGGGAAATTATCCGGTATTCTTTCCATTTATGTGGGTTTGACATTCGTCCCAGCCACAGGCAGTCCAGTGCATGGCTCTGTATCTATTAGATTCAACAAATCAGTCCAGTTCATTGACTGGGTGTCAAGGAAGGACTAGTGTAGGCTGAGGGTCAGGTTCAGTAGCTGTGCTGCTAGGGGCAATATTTCCTGAGGTGCTGACTGCAAGGGATTCCAGTTGTGTGATAGAATCATGGATTCGTTTAAAGCAGTTGGTGGTAGTATCTGGGTGCAATGGTTGTTGCATATCTCCTGGAGTATTATTAATTCTCGCCGCAAGGCCAGACTGTGGAACTTTAGCTCGCTCAAAAACTACTGTGGCATGGGATGGCTCTTGAGGGTTGCTGAGATAGGAGGAGGTCTCAACGATTTAACAACTTTGAATTTCTTTGGTTGCTAGCGCAAGGGTATCTACAGCTTTGTCTATTACTTGTTCAACAGAATCCGAGTAGTGACTCGCTTGTTGGGAGCTACAGGGGTTTGAGCAGGTGCCATTATGTGAATTCCACATGGAGTAGTGTTCAGGAACAAGTATGCGATAGGGAGCTTAAAGAGTGAGGGCAGAAGAAGCGTCTTGGGCATGGGCTATGTTGAGGTAGTGTCTTGATACACTGTTCATAGGGAAAGAGGGGGTCTTTATAGCATTTTTCTCTCTAGGATCTTTGAGTATTTAGTCTTCTTCAGCTGGGGTGTCTTCATAGATGCTTGATAGTGCAACTGCAAGGACATTGTCTTTGCCAGGTCAGTGTATGATATCGAAATCATAAGATTGCAGGAACATGCACAATCGAGTTTGGAGGTAATGTAGGTCAGTTTGTTTCTGGAAAAAGGATAGTGCCTTGTTCTCAGATACAACAGTGAACTTAGTGCGAAAATACAATCACATGGAATGCCTCAATGGCATTCACAATTGCCAAAAGTTCTAAATCATGGACAGGGTAGTGAAGCTGACTGGTAGCAAACTTTCTGCTGTGGAATGCGGCAGGGTATGCTTTCACAGAGGTGGGTCCTTGGAAACCCAAACTCCTGATCCAACCTTAAAAGTATTAGTAAGGAGGTATATTGGATCAGCTGATTTCTCATATGAGATTTGGCGGAGCGGAATTGTCTCCTTGGCTAGGTGCTTAACCTGTTTGAAGGCTTACTCATGCAGGGGTCGTTATTGAAACACATCTTGGGAAATTAGGTGCGAGAGGATGGTAGTAGTGGAGGCAAGGTGTGGAAGGAACTGTGCATGCTATATCACAATTCCAATAAAGGTATGAACTGCTTTTTACGCAGTTGGTATAGGCCAGTCTTAGATAGATTGAATTAATTCAGGGTTTCTATGAATTCCGCTCTCATATATAACATGTCCTAAGAGTGAGAGCTTGGTGGCGAAGAATTTGCACTAGGCTGATGATGCTTTGATATGGTGCTGCTTTAGTCTTCCTAAGACAGATCTGATGTGCGAAATATGGTCCTCAACTGTTTTCTGAGTAGATTGTAAAGTCATCCATGTATGCCCAAAGAAATTTCTCTATAAATCCATTAAAGACAAATTCTATAACTCTCATAGCTGTTGTAGGGGCATTGGAATCTCTTTGCAGTATAACTCTGCATGGTAAGGATCCAAAAGGTGTCTTGATGGTGTTGGATTTCTCATCGCTGGGGAGGACTCGAATTTGGAAGTACCAATTTGCAAGGTCCATAGTGGATCTGAAGCTTGCTCTGGAACCGTTCTGAGCATCATAGCTTAGTTGGGAATCGCTCAATGGTTCATGATAGTAATATTGTTTCCGTGGACAAGGTGTGCATCCAGTCTGATTTCCCCATTTTGTTTCAACTTAGGTAATATGTCAACTAGGTTGTATGCCTCACTTGACTAAATGATTCCTTTGGCTTTCCAGTCTTCGATTAATAATCTCTATGCTGGCATAATCTTGTCAGGGAATGTGATAAATCATGGTTTATGGTCCAAAATTGTGTCTTTCAGCTGGATGTTGTGGTTGACATCTCTCCAGGGTGGTAATTCCGCTGTTTGATTTCCTGGGAATACTGTAGGAAACTCAGAAATGATATCTGTGGTATCTGCTTCATTCGTGGCTGAAAATTGTGCATTAGTTGCTTTCTGCAGGTCAAGGTGATTCCTTTGTCAGTGAAGGTGATAATACATTTTCCGCAATGTATTACAGAATAGTGTGCAGTAAGGTAAGGTATTTCAAGAAGATATCATGGTTGTCCAGAGAAGAGACAAGGGCTTCAGAAATATCACCGCTTTCCTTTTCAATCTGTATGATAGGCTTTGCCAATTATTTGATTACTGAGCGTGATCTTTTAACTAGGATCATCTGGTTGATAGGAGTCTAGAGGTCTCTGGTGGGGATTTGGTAGTTAGTGACAAACCTTCCTGATCTCAAGTTGTCTCCTGTGGTGCCTCTATCAAATAATATCTTTGCTTGGTGGCCATTGACTGTAATGTATGATTCGTCAGCTTGCGATTGAGTTCCACTATGTGCTGCATGGTTTGTGGTAACGGTGAATGGTTCTTTGCATTGGGATGGTCTTCCTGGGTGTGGTATGTTCTCCTGACATACTGGGGTCATCTGAATCCGCCAGGGGCTTCTTTTCCTCGCTAGTGGGTGATACTATGCTTCTTCTTCTCAAAGCAGTTATCGAAGTAGTGTACATGTTTCCACAATAATAACAGTTATTATCTCTTCTGCGCTAAGCCTACTCAGCCTCAGAAACTCTTGGATGCTGGGAGGTATTGTTGGAGAACCTTCATTTATTACGGTGGGTGATATTATGGGGGGACTTGCATGCTTGTTGGGAAAATGCATTGGAGCCTGCATTTCCTTAAAGATTTCTATATAGTCCTGTAAAGTGGGTAATGGCATCTGAACTTTCTGGTATCTGCACTAGCTGGTCAAATGAGGTGTCGGAAGTGATGTGTAGTTTCACTTCTCACTCAAGCTTGATATCCTTGGCATCTGGAAGTCTCTGCTTCTCTGAATAGTCTGAAATTATTCCTGCAGCGAGACTGTCATTGAAGGTTTCAAGTCTGATTACAGTATCGGTAATATGTACTGTATTTACGCCAGTAGTTAGTTTGACGTTTAGCCTGTGTTCATAGATGGTATCTGTGGATGTGAAAGGAAGGATATAGGCCTTGAATTTTTGTTAGAGTCTGGCAACTGTGTGGTCTAATTGGGATGTTTCATATTGGGTGACTTTATTGAGGGCTTTCTCTCTGCAATTGGCTCCATAGTATTGCAGGGATCAATGACATCGTCAGTTATGTCAAAGCTGTCGATGTATCGATAGTCTGTGTAGAACCACGAGTAGATTCACAATGGGTCTAAGTCTTTTCCTTCTCCTTTAAATGTAAATGGTCTAGGCCATTTAGGACAATTAATTCCCTCAGGGGGGACTGACATGGCGATGGGTCCAGGGCTTGGATTCCTTGGTGGACTGGGCTGACTAGGTGGTCTTGGTGGACTAGGTAAATTGTCTGGTACAGGGCTTGGTTCTCTGGGTTCTCTTGGTAGACTAGGTGGTCTAAGTGGCAAAGCTGAGGTACTGGTCCTGGAGCGTCCTCTGGACCGGAATCTGACTCTGATTCGGATCATGGTTTTTTCTTGAATTGGACATCTTGGTGGTGCTGTTCTAGTTCTTGGTCTTGTCCTTGGGCTTGGTCTTAGGCTTGGTCTTGGGCTTGGTATGGATCTCAGGCTTGGTCTTAGTCTTCTTCACTGCTGCTGCTATCTATTGAAGATAGTTCTGACTCCTCAGATGGTAGAGCAGGTGGGGGTACTGGCACTTACCTTTGGGGTCCTGAGGAGGATGCTACTGATCTTGTAGTGAAGTGCCTTCTGGTCTCTCAGGGATGCGAAATGGTTGCTAGCTAGGGTAAGCTGGTCTTACCTGGAGTCCTCACAAGGACTTCTTGGAAACTGGGAGGTGTAGTAGTACTGCAGGGTCAAGGTAGCGACGGGTGATCAGTCATCTGCCGAAGATCGAAGTATACTTGAGTATAGGTCAAAAAATGTAACCTACTCCAAAGCATCTCGAGAATCCCAAAGTGACTCTGAAGATACTAGTAGGATAGGGGGAGAAGCCTTGATTTATAGTTCTTCAGTAACCGGTATTGGTTATTATTGTTAAGGCTGACAAGGCTAACTGAAACTAGTAGGGCTAGTAAGTGGTTAGTTTGTTTAATGATTGGTTTCAAGTATCATTTGATACTTTGTTTGTTTTATATTGGGTTTTATGTATTAGACTGACACGCGATATATTTAATATTTTGTTTCCTCTATTGGGATGATATATATTTTATTTGTGTTCAAATGTGTATGGGCACGATCTTATATCTATCGGAATATACTAACATAATACTAAGCGAGTATTGCGGGTACGCCTTGATGAGGTGAGGTAGCTTTATGAAGGTAGATTGGTAGGTAGTCTGTTCCTTATTCTTCTAAGCGAGAAAAGTGGGCTGTAGCACCTATATATACAAGAGTGCGCCCTCCCGTTATCTAAAAGAATATAAAATGGAAAAATATAAGTACGAACGTGTTTGACCGTAACGACAGTAGGAAAAACATAAGTACGAACGTATTTGACCCTAAAAACCTGCCAAGAAAATCCCAAAAGTTTATATAAATCTAAACTGGTATGAGGGGTTTCGTTTTGGATGATAAGACATAAAGGACGGAACAATAACCTTTCAAATATGTGAGAAGCAAGTGAAATAACCCGAATACCAGATAAAGAAATATACATAGGAATCCTTATCGTAATAATGAAATATAACAGAAATAAATGGATAATGGGTCCTAGCTGTAGTAATGTATGCGGTGTAATAGGTATTGCCGAAACACTAACCAAGTAAGAGAATATACGATATGTTCAAGGAAATATTCATATGAAAACGAATAAGAAATTTCAACACTTCCCCTCATTATCTACAGCCCAGAAGTCCTATCAACCATGTATGTACCAGTTTCGCTAAGATTTTGGTGCAGATATCGGCAAGGTTTTCTGACGACTCAACTTTTAGTAAAGTGCACTAACCGTGGTCGAGTTCTTCTTGTCTCTTGTGAAAGTGAACATCGAAGTGTTTGGTACGTTCCTAGAGGTGAAGGTATGTCGCAAGAAAATTAGCGCCGGTAACATCTGCATGCAAAGCGATCGTTAAACATAGTCGAATATCGTTGATACCCTTTTGGAACCACTGGATTTGTCGCGTAGCCAGTGACATAGCAACGTATTCCGCTTCGGTAGAAGATGTAGCGACAGATGCCTGTTTCTTGGATCGCCAGGAGATACATGAACCATTTAAGTTAATAATGTATCCTGAGAAGGAGCGGCAGGTATCAAGGCAAGTGGCCAAGTCTGCATCAGCATTGACATCGATAGCGGGAGTTGCGTTGGTTGGGTACGGGTAGAACAATCCTATATTTTCCGTTCCAGCAAGGTAACGAAAGACGTGTTTAGTGGCCTTTAAGTGTGCTTTAGATGGGCATGAAGAAAATTGAGAAAGAAATGAAATCGTATACGACAGGTCAGGTCATGTGCCAGTAGTGAGGTACATAAGTGATTCTATAACCGATTGGTAAATGGAGGGGTCTGGTATCCGTATGTCTTCGGTCCTTTTTGTAAGTTCAATGCCTTGTGGTAAAGGGGTAGAAACGGAACGTGAGATTTCCATGCCATATCGTTGGAGGACTGACTTGCTGTTTTTTTGCTGGGTAAGATGTATGCCGTCTGGTGTATACATTATGTGCAAGCCGAGTAGGAAGTTAGCTTCCCCTAGGTCAGTGATCTCGAATGCCTTTTTCAGGTCTTTTATCAGAGATGTGTCGTGGAGGGAGTCGGCGGAGTGTATGGCGATGTCGTCGACTTAAACCGATACGCAGATGTCGTGATTAGCATGGACGAACATGCTTGCGTCGAGGGCTGATGTCGTAAATCCTTTGGAGGTTAAGAATGATGCAAAGAGAGCATACCATTCATTCGCAGATTGCTTAAGTCCATAAAGACATCGGTTAAGTTTTCATACTTTTTCTCCATCACTGTACCCAGGTAACGGTCGCAGGTAAACTTCTTCTTTGAGTTCGCCGTAGAGGAAAGCCGATTTGACTTCGAGCTGTCGCGGTCGCCATTTGTTTTTGGTGCATATCGCGAAGAGGAAGCGTAGAGATTCATAACGGATGACAGGGGCGCATGTTTCTTCGAAGTCGAAGCCGGGAATTTGTGAAAACCCTTTGGCAACAGCTCTTGCACAAAACCTTTCGAAAGTCCCCTCTGCATTATGTTTAGTCTTGTAAACCCACTTACTATCGATTATCTTTCTTCCCATCGGTCTCTCAACAACATCGAAGGTTTCATTCCTTTTTAGTGCATTAATCTCGTCATCCATCGCCATGGTCCACTGTTCCTTAAGCGAACTGTTAATCGCTAGGTGATACGTAGTGGTATCCTAATCCGGTATTTTAGTAGCATTTCTGCCAAAGCGTACCGGTGGGAGTGAGATCCGTCCGGACCTTGTGCGTGTTTCCGGTTGCTCGTCTGGTAGGGTATCATGTTCTTGAGGTTGTTGTTCCAAGGGAGCAGGTTCCAGAGTAGGTGACGGTGTGTTGGGTCGGTCGTAGTTCTCTGGATGTGGAGGTAATGGAGGAGGATGGATTTCAATCGCTGTTGTGCGGTTGGTAAGTGTCGTACTTGGGTACAATTCCAAAGTCTTACTGTACGATTGCTGGTTTATTGGAAAGGAGGGAGGATGGACGGTCGCAAATTGGAATTCCGGAGCACGTGTTGTACTTGGCACTCACGATTGTTCATTAATTTTAGTGGTCCAGTATACCAGTCATGTTTCGGATATCTTATGTTGCAAGGGGATGTAGATCTGGTATATCCTGTCAGAGGATGTGTATCCAACAAGATAGCCTTCGATCGCCCGGGGCTGTAGCTTCGTTCCAGGTTTTCTGGTCTCCTCAGGTATGTGGATGAAGCATTTGGTCCCGTATGGGCGCAGGTGGTTGATCAACGGCTTTTGGTTATAGAGAGACTCATAGGGCATTGAACCTCCTATGGATCGGTTGGGAAGACGGTTTCTGAGGTATACGGCAGTTGCAATTACTTGTGCCCAAAGTCGTAGAGTTAAACCATTTAACATGGACCTAGTGGCGGTTATTATGGTCCTGTTATACCGTTCAGCAACGCCATTTGATTCATGTGAGTAGGGTGGAGTCTTGTCATGAAGTATTCCATGCGCCTGAAACAGGTTTAACATTTAATGGTTCACGTATTCACAACCGTTATTAGTTCTGAATTGTTTGATTATGGCGTTATCTTGGGTTTGTCGCTCCTGGATGAACTATTTGAAGATTTTTACCATATCAGATTTTACCTTAATGGGGTAAATCTAGGTATATCGTGTGCAGTCATCAATGAAGGTGATATAGTACCAAGAATTACCAAAGGATGGTGTCGTGAATTTTCGGCTTAAGTCGAAGTGAATAAACTCTAAGGGGCTTTGGCAACAGTGCTGTGTTTGTTCTGGTTTTCGTTTGGACGTCTTTGAGGTAATGCAAGTTTCGCATTGCCAACCTGTGGGAACCTTAGGGATATGGGGTGTGTGGGAGTATTTGTTGGAGCGAAGGTAGGCTGCTGAGGGATGACCCAAGGCTTCTTGCTACTCGTGATAGGACATTTTGTATGCCTGTTCCTTTCTTTCCTGCACGACATAATCTTGTCCGTCAAGCTTGCCCCATAAAACCTCTTTATTCTCTCACATGACATACATGTCCTTCCCTGAACTGCGTAAAGAAAACCCTTTTCCCAAAGAAATGATAGCGCGCCACGATAACAAATTGCATTGACCCAACTTAGGAACCCAGAGAACACGTTGAAGAAAAACAGGAGATACATGGCCATTTGACGTTTTGGCCATGAGCTTAACTGTTCCTCGGCCGCATGATTCTATTACAGAGTCATTGCCTAACTTGACATTTCCTTTTTCTGGTTCAAAGTCTATAAGAAGGTCTAGGTTGCTTGTCATGTGTTAGCTTGCGCCTGTATCGATTACCCAATTGTGTGGGCGAGGGGTCTTTCGCGTAGTGGTAAGGGTTGAGGATGTACTGACCGGTTTGGATGTCTCTTCCTTGCCGATCGTGGCGGTGTCAATCGCCGTCCTTTCCTTCTTCTTTTGGTTATCGGTGTTGAGTTTCTGACACTCTTTCCAAGGATGCCCTTCATTGCGTGCAGAGGGGTAATGCTATTTGCAGTATGAGTATTGCTTGGCTGTGACCAATGTGCTGTTTCCCCTTCGTTGGTGTTGTTCCTTCCCTTTTCCTTTGACAGTGGCGGTTTTAAATGCCTTTCCTTCTTCAGAGTTAACCAAAGACTTAAGGTCCAACAACCTGTTATAGACATGGTTGTAGGTAAGGTCCTCGTTGGTTAGGAGGTTGTCGACGATGTTGTTCATCGACTCGGGAAGGGATCCAGAGAAGGAAAGCAGCTTTGGCTTCCGATCACTCGAATACCCTCTCTAATGCAAAACATAGGGCCTAACGGTCATTTTCGGTAGCAGAGGTGCAACGGTGTTGTATGCGATTCCAGAAGGTGTCGAACTTGCCGATGTGATCAGAGATGGCTTCAGACGACTGGTATTTGGTATCGAGAACAGCATTGAGTTTGTCGAAGAAGGAGAAGGTGTTTTCTCTGTCAAATTTATCCTGAAACGCAGTCCAGATTGCATGCGGCGTTTTGTGGGTTGCCAGCAGGATGATCCTATTTGGAACAATGGTCTCGAGGAAGTAGGCCGATGCCCACTGGTAGCGATCGCGAAATTCATCTATAGGATCAACATTCATCAGATCCCCGTCTTCATCCCGTATTTCATCGGGGATGGTTTCCGTTCCTTGCACAATGTGCCTGCAGTTGAACAGTCAGAGGACGTACTCGGAGATGTCACGCCATGTGTGGTAGTTCTCTGGCCCAGTCAGCTTTGGGATGGAGCTGAAATTGTAACTGGGCGCGAAGCCGCGTTTAGATTTGATAGCGTGTGTTTGTACCCTTTGGTCAATGGGCAGAGGGGTTGCTGGGGGAGTGTCTGTTGAAGGTTCAGGGACGGTGGTTGAGGCTGAGGCCATGGTGGATTTTGGTTATACAAGTTATATTCTTCGAATCATTCTCTGCGACCACACACCCCCTTTAAGTCCATACAACTATTATCAAGCTTGAAAGTAACAAGTACACCTATCAAGGATTTTTCTGGGAGTGTCCACCCTCAGATGTGTTAACTTCCAGGTAGTTGATAATGTGTGCTGGGGAGTGGTGGGTAACGCTTGCGCGCACAAAGCGAGGAAAAAGAAGGAGACGGAGGCGAACGGTGAAAAGAGCTCGGTTAAGTAGTGGTTAACGCAGAGAGTGTTTCGCCGAGACTTGTGTAATGCCGAGGCCGAGAATGTCTGGTTTGGTCAAGAAGGAGCGTTTCGTCTGGGCGATGTTTCGTGCCGAGAAACAAACTTTGGCGAGAAAATTGTTGCGGGGTATTATTCTGGTGGGAATATGGATCGATAGCAGGACGGGTTTCGCTTCGTTGACGGAGAGGTTTTGTGGTCTGTTGAAGGGTGTAAATGTATATCCTAAAGATATAGGAGGCCCGGGCTCATAACCTGTTCAAATCTGTATGGGCCCGATCTTATATCTATCAGAATATACTAACGCAATACTAAGCGAGTATTGCGGGCACGCCCTGATAAGGAGAGGTAGATTTATGAAGGTAGATTGGTAGGTAGTCTGTTCCTTATTCTTCTAAGCAAGAAAAGTGGGCGGTAGCCCCTATATATACAAGAGTGCGCCCTCCCGTTATCTAAAAGAATATATAAGGGAAAAATATAAGTACGAACGTGTTTTACCGTAACGACAGTAGGAAAAACATAAGTGCAAACGTATTTGACCCTGAAAACCTGCCAAGAAAATCCCTAAAGTTTATATAAATCTAAACTGGTGTGAGGGGTTTCGTTGTGGATGATAAGAAATAAAGGATGGAACAATAACCTTTCAAATATGTGATAAGCAAGCGAAATAACCCGAATACCAGATAAAGAAATATACATAAGAATCCTTATCGTAATAATGAAATATGACAGAAATAAACGCATTGTGTGCCCTAGCTGTAGTAATATATGCGGTGTAATAGGTCTTGCCAAAATACTAACCAAGTAAGAGTATATACGATATGTTCAAGGAAATATTCATATGAAAACGAATAAGAAAGTTCAACAGTTTGTAGTACCGTTTAGCTGCATGAGGCATTTGTTTTATTGGTTGACTTTACAAGCAGAGCTTGGTTATATCCGTTGATTGGAAATCAAATGAAAGGATATGGAAAGCTTGGGAAAATGCGAGATCTTGTATTTAAGACTGCCCCTTCAGAGCTTAGACAGGGTAGACTTCGGCGGATAGAGTTTTCAATATACTTGCCTGAGCAGTTACTTCTGTTCAGTTAGCACGAAACTACAGCAAGTAAGTCTAGGACAAAACGAAGCTAGCTATAGAGTAATCGATGGCTGTGGAACAAGTTATTGAGATATTCAGTAGTAATACTCTCTTGAAGTCCCAACAGTTTGGGATCTGAGTTACTATCTTATACCTTGCCGAGATGCTTCCCTCTTGGTGCTGCTACACCCAGGGAGGCATTACATTTTCAATAGACAAGGTAAAAGGTATGGAACTAATAGACTGACTATTCAACTTTTATTATAAAAGATGATAGTCCTGTGAGGCTTGAGAGTCCGAATCCTTATGGTATTGCAGGCTCTTTTAAATACAAAAGATTGTATGCAGGAAAGCTAAACAAAAGGGCAAATATCCTGTCCAACAAATATGCTAACATAGGCAGCATAACAAGATAATCATATTCCGAAAATAGAGGGTTAAAAGCGACAGGATGGAGCTAACATAACTAGTAATAGAATACCAACAAGAAGGAACAAGAGATCACCACTACTATACAAATCCAGTAGGTATAGCAGGATGATCGCGATACCCAAATCGGTAGAAGCAAGGAGGGGTAGTGATAAGCGAAACATGGAAAGAATCACTTGTTAGGAAGTCATAAGCAAATAGGATGGGACAACCAAATAGTAGTGCTTATCAGGTATAAACTCAAATAAGTAATAACCAACAGCAAGTTAGATGTAATCATAGAAATATAGTAGGATTCGTTTACTAGTTCCTTATAAAGTGCAAGGAGTATGCAGATTCTGAGAACTGTACGGGACCTATTAAGAGATTGCAAAACGCCTTGAACCTTGTGCAGGAATGGTGGAAAGACAACTCTCTAGGCGAAGAGTTTCCTATCATTACAGGATATATTGATATCAGATTTACACCAAAGTCACTAGTCTACAGGGAGTTTACTGATGAAACAAAGCTGGCTGATACATTTTGGAAACCCTATGTGGCGAGCGCCTAGGACGACTCTGGAGTCTCAGATGAGGACGAGGGTATCATGACTTGGTTTTGACCGGGATCTTGATTTTTTTGGGAAATTCTTTTTTAGTTTTGTTTTTGGACACTGTTGTTTTATTTATGGGGTGTAACCAGTATTAGTTACTATTGTTAACACTGATAAGGCTAATGGAAACTAACATAGCTAGTAAGGGGTTAGTTTATTTTATAATTAGTTTTAAGTATCGTTTGATACTTAGTTTGTCTCATTTTGGGTTTCAAGTATCTGGCTGATACTGAATATGTTTTACACTTCGTATAGAGAGAATACATATTTTGTTTGTAATACCGTATAGGTGCAAGTGGCATTTGTTTTATTGGAAGACCTTTCAAGTCGAGCTTGTTTTTATCCGTTGATTGAATATCAAATAAAAGGATATGAAAAGCTTTAGAAAAGCAAGTTCATGTATTTAAGACTGCCCCTTAGGAGCTTAGACAGGGCAGACTTCGACTGACAGAGTTTTCATTAACTTGCTTGAACAGTTACCTCTTTTCAGTTCGCATGAAATCACAGCTAGTGCGTATACACTTTGGAGTAGCTAGTGATATAGTATTTGACAACTGTCATTCTACTTATCGAGACCTCTAGTAGGAATAATGGCTTGTAGTCTCGACAGTTTGGAATTTGAGTTACTATTATTATACTGGACAGAGACATATTCCTCTTGGTGCCTGATACACACCGGGAATCATTACAGTTAGTTCGGAGTTGTTCCTGTATTGTGGGCAAATCCAGTGCCATATTATTGTCCGGTGCTTCGGCTCCTTTCAGTCCGGCACAAGGTTCATCTTAGATGGGAAGGTGAGAGCATATTGGTCAGAATCGGTACATGGCTCTGTGAGATCATGGGTAGCTAAAATACATGACGGCGGAGGCGGGACCGCAGCCAGCAACTGGCTTGATTTTCCCACCTTGTTAGCATATAGGGTTAGTGCAGCAGTCAGCCGCTCTGGTGTATGATATGTGACATAGGGGACACATAGAGTTGGTAGCCTTCTACATAGGGGAGTGGTAGCTATAAATTCAACACAGGTGGGATTACATGAACTTACTGAAGGAGTGGGTCATTTCACCCTGCGCGGGAAAGAGAAGAGGCAAATTGTAGAGCTGAGCCTGTTTAAATGAGGTGGAACGACAGTAACTGTTACAGATATAGTGGCCTTCATATCGCTGATGTCAGGGTCAGTTTAGTGCTAGTGTGCATAGTGGAGGGCAACATCGGTTGTATTATGGAGTACTATAGAGCGGGATGGTAATGGGTGAGCCAGGTCTTCAGGGAGGTAGGCAAAAAGAAGGCTGTGGATAGCCAATTAGGCTTGATTTAGGGTGTGGTAGCACAGACAGTACAGGTTGTTACAAATATCGAAAGTTTAGTTAAGGATATTGGTCATAGCTGTAGTGTAGCAAGAGTAGAGGGTAGAGGGTTTATATAGGTTAGTGCTCGAAATGGTTAGTAGGTTGTTGGCCTTGACCCTGGCAGAAAGGGACTGCGGAAATAGGTAGTAAGTTATTGGTAAGACTGCAACCACCAGGTGTGGGGCCATAGCTGCCATTTGGTCAGTCTCTGCTTCGAGTATAGGAGGGGTACGATGTGCAAAGAAGGTACCTTCTATGGAGGGCCAAGGTGCAGGCCCTCTAAAGTCATAGTTAGTATCATTGGATGCTGCAACTTGTCTCATTGTAGCCTGTTTCTTCCCATGGCTCTTGAGTTTGTCTGCAGAGGATGAATTAACTGCGCCTCCATCATTACTTAGTGATAGAGTGGGATTAGTTGTAGGCTAGATAGGTAGTGGAGGATGCGGGCAGGTGAGGGAAATTAGGTAACGGGTGGATATTTGCCAGCTCAGTACTCATAGACATCCCAGGAGTCTGGGTGGCAGACAGACTATGCAGCAGGGTTACCATAGCAGTGGGTCTCAACACTGTCTTAGTTGGAAATGTAGGTGACTAGGCTGTTATCTATCTCATGAGTAGATAGGGGGTCGATGTTGGGCAGTGATTTGGGATGACAGAGAGGGGAGTGAGGGGGGACCGGAAGAGGAGGGACTGAGTCCCAGCTATAGCCTCTCCTATATGGGAGAGGAAGAGGTCACTGCGAGTAGCCTCCAAGACTGTGATAGTAGGAGTAGTAGTAGTAGAGGCAGGGGCTATGGCTGAGATAGAAGAGAAGATATCTTCTACACAGGTCAGTAGGGTAGCAAATCTAATAACAGCCTGGTTGATGCTATAGCGGCGGTGCACAGGAGTTGGATGATGGCGGCCTCTAATTAATAAATGGTGTAGAGGATGGTGGGTCAATGGCTGAATCATGTGGGAAATGGGTAGGACAGGGTGATCATGGCAGCCTGAAGGTTTTGTCTAGCGACTTGGTGGTTTATGACATTGCCAGGTATGGTAGCATAGGAGGTGTAGACAGAGTAGAGGACTGTGCAGTATTGAGTAAGTTGCTCAGACCAGAAAGGGTTAGTGGAGTCAGTGCCTTCCATGTTATACAAGTATAGGGGCTGTGCGGGGAATGGGTACACTAAAGAGTGAAGCTTTAACAAGAGGCAAAATTGGTGTATTGTGGCGGTTGTGGCTGAAACGGTCAAGTTTTGATTGCCTAAATGGGGCCAGAATTAGAATTTGGAGGAACAAAGTGCGTGTTGAGGTTGCCCTTAAGTACGAGGTTTTGAAGTTTTATTTTTATTTTTTAAATTATCACATAAATTTGCTGTTAACGCATAGCCACCTACATAGAGTACTAGCTATAACATAAAGGAAAAGTTAAACTGAAACGTGTGGAACTGTAACCTGCTCCCCAGTATTACAAGAATGCCTAAGGGACTAAGAAGATACTATAAGGATAAGGGGACAGGCGTTAATGGATAGGTCTTCAATAGACAAGGTAAAAGGTATGAAACTAATAGAGTGACCATTCAACTTATTGTATTAAAGATGATAGTCCAGGGAGGCTTAAGAGTACGAATCTTCTAGGGATTGCAGGCTCTTTAATTATGAAAGATTGTAGGTAGGAAAACTTTGACAAAAGCGCAAACATCTTGCCCAACAAACTTGATAACAGATGTAGGATAACAAGGTAACCATATTCCGAAACCAGAGGGTTAAAAGTGGCAGGATGTAGCTAACGAAAGAAGTAATGGAATCCAAACAAGAAGGAATAAGAGGTCGCTAATACTATACAAATCGATTAGGTATTGCAGGAGAATAGCTATACCCAAATGGGTAAAACAAAAGAGGGATAGTATTAAGCGAAATAATGGAAGAAGCACAAATTAGGAAGTGATAACCAAGTAGGAAAGCTCAATCACATATCATAATAGCGCTCTGTTAGGCACATGGGTACAAGGTTCTGGAATTCATCACAGAATTCATGCGAAAATTGGGTGGAGATACTACTTAAACCGCTACGGCCCCCTTGTAGGGCCTTCGGCAAAAAGTGTCCCCTCACCAAAAGACTGAAAATTGGCACCCCTCTTGTAACACTATATACGTCGTCGCAGTGCATCCGACCGGATGCTATGCGCAGCGTACTTGAAGAAGGAGGCTCGGACGTCCTAATGCAGCTTTAATCAAGTGCATAAAATCTGTTTCTGTGGAGTTATGGTCCTTTCCGTACAGTGTTGTCTGAAATGAACCGTAGATGACAGGACGTTCCTGGCAAAAATGAGAATATGATACGGGTGCCCCAGGAGAAATATGAGAACCTACTTAGAATCTGAAAACTTGCCTAGGTTGGTTTGAGGACCTATCGGAAAATGTTGATAAAGAGAGGAATAGATATACGGTATGGTAATGGACCGATCGGAAGTCTTAAGTAATCCTGAAAGCCATCTGTAAGACGCCGGGAATGTCGGTAGTATCTAGACAGGTCTCCAGTCATGTTGGCCACTTGGAGTTCTAATAATCTATTGGTAAATTCCAGGATGGACTTCATAAGTTTAAGCGGCAAAAGAAGGAATGATATCTCAGACTGAGAAATGGTTCATACCTTAAGAAAATAATGGAGCTCTAACGTATTGATAAGCTGTGTGGGGTAAAAATATTCTCAGGGTCAGACATTTCTCACACTTAGAATTGTAGGATGCAAACTGTTAGAAGTATATTAAATTAGAGAAGTTAGAAGTAGTCAGTGAACACACAGACGCCGGATATAAATATTGAAGTGCCATCTATGCTTTACACATCATCAAGCAAGGAGAAGAGATCTCTTCAATATAATAAGTTTTACTCAAAATCTTTACCTAGGAGCCTTCCTAGAGAATCTCTGTTTACAAAAAAAGATTTAGGCCTGGTCATATTCGCTTTTTCTTAGAATCGACTACCCCTAACAGTATATTCATATTTCTCCTGGTTACTAAGGCTCAATACATTACTTTCAGTTACCTTGAAGTTATACCTGTGGAATCACAAAAGCTTATAGATAATACTACCCTCCACGGCTAGTCTATTCTTGAACATCATCTACGAAACTTTATCTATTCTATCGAAACCATCGTATACGACTCACTTACGGAGATCGAATACCTACCATTCTCCTACGAACCCTCTGGCTTGACTGACCCTTTACTCCACCCAAAACTAGCAGATTTCTCAGAAATACATAAAGGAGGTCACCGGCCATCCTTCCGGTGGCACCCGCTTGTAGACTAAGGGAGCGAAGCAAGTGCAACTTCCAGCCCTTTCTCGACAGACATATCCTTTAAACCCACCATGTCGGGATTCGGGAGACATCTACCCACCTCCTAAAAAATGGCCTCACGGCAACTAAGGGTAGATACGGACAAGCCATGTCTCTTATCGAAGAAGTATCTCATGTGGGAAGCGATCATGCACCTGGACATTCCAGATCACCTGTGGCATTCCACCTCCTTTCACAGCCTAGCGGAGGGAGAAATTCAGTCCCTGGCTCCAGTTCAATTGCCCTTAGACCACTTAATGCTAGAATCCCGGCATTAGAAAATTGAGGAACGTATTGGACAAGGAATGGGCAAGTATAACCGAACCGTGCGTGAATCCGTCGACAACACTCATCTGGCCTAGAATGAACTGTCTAATCAAGCGCAGGTTCAGGAAGACCAACTTCAGCACCATGCAAACTATATCGCACTGGGAGAAGAAATCATGGGAGATGAGTTAAAATAGCTCCATAATGGGTTAGAAATGCGGGTGGCAGAAACAATCACTCTGAAAACAGCAACTGGTAACAAACTGGAGGGTAAGGTATGAGGTTAAGAACAATGGGCCACGCGCCACGAAGCAGTAAGTACTCAACTTCACTCTAACCCTGGTGCTACAGTGCACAAATATCTGGACCTAGATCGCCAATTGGAAGAAGCCCTATCCCACGAAAGAGACAAACTTCTTCCATGGCAGGTCGCCGCACAACATGATATTTAGAGGACCAGAGGGGAGATACGGAAACTGCACCAACGATTAGAACAAGAATGCATTCAAGGAGAAGTCAAGAAAAAGGCAGAATGCAGTGTTAGACCAAATGAGTCATATGTTGGCACGAATAAGCGTGGCAGTAATGCAACTACAAGTTGCAAGGAACCCACCTAGTGTTTGGGAAACAGTAGAACTGCAGCCAGTGGAAAATCACGGGTTGGTAAAACAGACCATGGCTGACGGAGGGGAAGAATTCCGATTAATTCCCTCAGGTGACAAGGGAAAAGCAGTGGATCGTGGAGAAGCTAACAACAATAGTAGAAAAGGACCTACACTGCCTCTAGCAGCGAATGCAACTAATCCGTGAGACGATGACCCTGACTAAGAAGATGAATGTGGCCCCTCTACAAAAGGTGGTTAGCTATCATGAAGACTGTTACCAGGACGAAAGTCAGAATCCGAGGCAAAAGCATGGGTGGACCGACTAGGGCAAGAATTATCACATACCAACAGATGGTATGTAGATCACCCTTTCAAGTTTGAGAATAAACTTGCTCAAGATATGCAAGTATGATTACTAAATCGTGAGGATTACTTCGTAAGAAATCACTGGCATTGGGAAAATCATGAAGAATGTATCAAGTACACGTCAGGATGATTTGAAGCAACCATTTTGTCCCATTTCGCAATAAGCTACTGTATGAAGATGACTGGGGACTTCAGATTCCCAATATATGCCGGGTATGATTTCGGGATAACTTTCTGGGCCGTAGTTATAGAATGATTCTCAGTACAGCATAAGGTGCAGAAAGCCTTAGCCGAGATAGAGAAGGTTAGGTATACAGGAGACATAGAGAAGTATGTCCTTACCAAGGAAAACTACCACAACGAGGCAGAAGTATTGGGTATCGCTAGGAGAACCATAATACAGTGACAACTTCCTATTGAATCCATTCGGATGCTATCACATGAAATTCATGACTTGGGTAGCGAATGGATCAAGGCAGTTCGCAGGGTTACCAAGGCAGAAGAATCCTTCTAGGAACAACAAGGGCTATTCAGAAAAAAGTACCAGCGAAAAGTGACTCCCACAAATGCAAACAGGACGAGGAATTCAAATCTAGCAAGACTACGGCTGGAAAAAAAAAATAAAAAACTTATATGGCAGCTGCAAAGGCTGCCTACAAATTGAGAAAACAAGCAGAAAAAGTGAAAAAAGAGCCAGCTGAAGGAAAGGTTGAGCACACAATTTGGGTCGAAGCCCATAAAGGAATGCCTAAGTACAAAATTGAAGAGCGAAAGATAGCCAATCACTGTACCCATTGCACTTTGGCCAACCATACTTGGAAGTTCTGTATGAAACAGGCCCAGGTGGTGGTTATAGAACAGAAACAGGGAAATTTCAAACCACAATATCAATGACCCCTGGCAACAATGTCTACAGATGGGGTAACGTCAAAAACAACAAGGGTGAACAAAGTCAACAAACCCAGAATTTGGGAACTCGACGACATGGATGAATCTTAACATAAGCTTTTCAGGCACCGTGAGCGATGGCGACAGGGTTCTCAGTTACGGAGCCCTTACCGAAAACAAAACCAACAATGGAGCTTGACCCTTGCAAGGTTCTACTAGCAGGTATTCCGTGCTTCTCTGTTGCAAACTCAAAGCCAAGCAGAATAGCGAAAAGCAATCCAAACTCATAGGAGTAATGCAGACCTAAGAATGATCGGCGAGCAAGAAGCCTTTAACTTGAACGGTGGCTCGTGGTACTACGCAATAAACTCCAGGAACCTGAAACTCAAAAAGAACAAAGTGGAGCTCAATATTTGGTAGATCAAACCTCAGTACGGAAGACGGACAATTAAACCCACGTCCTTACAATGCCCTAAATCCTTTCCAAGGATCCAAGGAAGAGCGGACAGACAAGTGCTGACAATGGACTTCTTAAAAATGACAACGAGGAATGAGTCTAGCCTGGATCATGAGAAACCTTCCAGGAACGAAAATATGTAACAGGTCAGCTGGACAATGGAATAGTTGAATAAACAGAACTGAATTCCTGATACCAAGAAAAATGGAGTTCGAGGAGAATTAGAAAATACCGCTAACTAGTTCACATGCTAAATGGAGTAGGGGAAATCGGACGCGAATCCGGTGTCCGTCTATGTGGACAGGATAGGAAGGATAGAATCATGCTGTAAGCGACGCAATATGTGAAGAATATCCTAAGTAAAACCTAATGATACGAGTTTGGCTCATGTTAGGCAGGGCAAATGGCTGGTGTATGGGAACCATTTGGCAAGGGGTAAAGACCGCGAGTAGTCGGCTGCCCTGTTCACCAAAGACATAGAGTTTACTTTGTCTTTGGAGGCTTCAATAGCGGAAACCCTGCTGGCATAGGAATAAATACCCTAGTTACCACTACAACGAGCATGTCATACAGGATCCCGCACAGGACCTAGGTGGCCATAAAAAAAGAAACAAAACTGAAGTGCCAATCTCGGCTTATTATTCATGCTCAGAAGGAAGGGCGACCACAGAAGCCATCGGAGAACGGATCCTGATTCAACTGGTATTAGACTCTGGATCTAACATATGGCTAATTAACCTAGAACTGGTTAACAAACATCGCATACCATAGCATACAAGCACACACAGCTTGCACATTTATACCTTCGAAGGAACCACATCATTACATGGGGGAAAACACTATACATATCCTATGCTACTAGAAATTAGGAGCAATGCCAACTGATCTCACATATCATGCGAAATTGGCAACGCAGGCAAATATGACCTTCTAGTCCCTTTTGGCGGGTGGCATACACAACATCCCATAAGGCACATTGATGATGCGCAAAAATTGATATCCTAAGATGAAGAATGTCAGAGTCATATTAATGATAAAGGCATAGACCTGACTTTTGAAAGGGACAAAACCATGGCCAATGACCCAGAGGCCTGGTATATTGGAAAAACCGATGGAGCATCCACTGCACTACCATATGCGACTGCATTTATAGAAATACCTCAGGAATACCATGAATTCAAAAGGGTTCTTAGACCAGAAATAGCAGAAAATCCCGGGAGAATAAGGACCTTTGATAATGCAATTGACCTAATACCCAGCGCTGTAACTCCATGGAGCCCAATATATCCAATGTCTGCCAACCAGCTTGATTTGCTAAGCAAATACCTAAAGAAGATGCAGGATCAGGGGAAAATCATGGAGAGCAAATCTTGTGCAGGTGCACCAATATTATTTATTCTTAAGCCAGACAGGTCAATGAGGCTCTGTGTTGAATACCTACAGGTAAATAAACTCATGGTGGCGAACAAGTTCCCATTACCACTAATGAGCGAACTACAGGACTGGGTAGCAGTGGCCCAAATATTTACTAAACTCGACTTAAAGGATAGCTATCACCTCCTGACAATAAATGAAGGTGACAAGTGGAAAACAGCATTCCATACCTGATACTTCTAATTTGAATACAAATTAATGCTATTCGGGCTGGTGAATACAAGGGCCACCTTTCTAGCTATGATGAATAATATTCTACATGAACATTTAGCCCATAAGGTAGTGGTATACCTTGATGACATCCTTCTCTACTCCAAAACGGAAAAGAAAGATAATGACTTGGTCAGGAAGGTCCTTTCTCACTTGGAAAAATATGATCTAGCGGGATCAACCACCAAGTCTGTTTTTCACGTCAAGACAGTTTAGGTTTTGGGTTATATTTTGACAATCAAGGGAGTCACCATGAGTGAAAGAAAGGCTGAAAGCATTACATATCGGCATGCATCAAGGTCGGTGAAGAAGGAGCAAATATATATTGGCTTTGCCAATTTTACCGATGTTTCTTTATGGATTTCTGCAAAATCTGTAAACTAATTACCGAAAGGCTAAAGGGCAATACCAGAAATTTTAGGTGGGGTCCAGAACAAGATGGGGCATTTGAAGAACTTAAAGAAAGATTCATCTCCACCCCAATACTCTGTCATTTCTACCCTGACAGAGAAAGCCAAGTGGAAACCAATGCAAGCGTTTATTCTCTACGATGCGTCCACTCACCGTTTAAGGATAAAAATCTAGATCCAGTAGCCTTCCCGTCACGAAAGCTGAGCCCAGCAGAGCGAAATTATGATATCCATAATAGGGAACGATTAGCGATTCGCGAAGCATTCAAAGAGTGGAAACAGTGCCTTGTGGCAATAGAAAAACAAGATACTGTTTACACTAATCATCAAAATCTACATAATTTTCTTTCTACCAAGGTATGGAATTCGCGATTGATACGATGGGCTCAACATCTAGCGAAGTACAATTTCAAAATTGTATAGACCAGGAAAATGAGGCTGAATGCCTCCTGCATCAAGCCAACAGCCGGAGTACCGTCCAGAGTAGGGAACTGTGCATAGCGAACAGTCAATCCTCTAGCGTTCACACTTCCAAATCACTCTGGTGCAGTTAAATGAACCAGACATGGAGAAAAATTAATTAAAATAGAAACCAGAGGCTCCTTGAGGATAAAATAGATAATCTCAAAGGTACGAAAGCCTATGAAAGGCACCCGACTCACAGCCGACCATGACTTCTATACACTAGAGGATTTAATAATCCCAGCCAATGGACAACAGCTGATAAAAATTGGAATTGCCGTTGGATTACTTGCTGGATCATATGGCCGCTTAGCACAGTGAAGTAGAATGGCAGCCAAATACGGGATCAGCTTTAGGGGCGTTATAATCAACGCTAACCATACTGGGGAAGTCAAGCTTATCATGATGAACCATGGAAATCAAGATTGCCAGGTCCGCAAAGGTTACCGAATGGCACAAAAGATTATTGAGAACATACACACAGCTGAGGCGATGGAAGTTGACAAACATGCAGACCCTGCAAGAGGAAAAGGTGGATTCGAAAGTACGGATGTATCATCAAGATGATCAACTGCAACTGTGATCAAGGTAGTGGTCGCATACCTATGAGGGGGCCACACTGACAATGAGTTTCTTGATGAACTAGACCATCAAGCGTGACAAGACAAAGGGATACTCTTAATATCTAATGCAATAATGTCCTAGGATGATATTAAGAAAAATGACCAGACATTATTAAGTACCATTGAAGGGGCAGGCCAGAACGAGCAAGACTGGCATGAACATAAGCAGGAATTGGAAACATTAAGAAATGTGGGTAAACCACTACCAAGTCACTGAGCGGTAACGGACGGACTCATCGACTATAAGAATCGCTTATACATTCCAGGAAACGAATAGAAGCAGATTACCATAGTCAAAGGTTGCCATTACTCCTAATGTAGCCGGACACTTTGGACAGGAAAAGACTCTAGAAATAGTTAACAGGGACTTTTACTGAAAAGGAATGATATTGCGGATCAATGACTATGTATGGTCATGTGATGAAGTAAACATAATAAATCTCCATGAGAAGCGCTGTTTGGTCTGCTGCAACCCCTTCAAGTTCCGTTCACTCCTTGGTCATCCATATCGACCGACTTCATCAGACAACTACCAGAGTCACAAGGGAGAACTCAAATTATGGTAGTTGTAGATCGGTTTCCAAAGATGGCTCACTTCATAGGTCAGGAAAACATTGTCACTGCTAATGATATTGCAAACATATTCTTGTGAGAAGTATGTAAGGTAAATGGATTTCCAGCCGAAATCATATCCGACGTGTATCCAAAGTTCTCCGTGAAACTCTGAGAATCCTTATGCGAAAAGCTTGGGGACAAAACGAAAGATGTCAACCGCGTATTACCAGCAAACTAATGGACAAAACTGAGAGGACCAACCAATTGCAAGAAGGATACCTTAGAAACTTTATCAATTAGATCAAATAGATTGGTACCAGTTGTTACCACAGGCCGAGCACGCTTACAATAACTCTGTATCAAATGCTTATAGCAGGTCACCATTTTATGCCAACTATGGGTTCAATCCACAAAGAGAATGGATGTAGTAACACGAACCCCACAATTCAGGCGCTCAGTTATATGCCCACTCAATGCAAACAATACATCTAAAGGCTAGACAAGCTTTAGAACAAAGATGGGGCAGTAGGGGCAAATATTATAACTGTAAGGTGAAGCAGCAACCTAACTTCAGAATTGGGGTCCAGGTCATGCTAAAGGCAAAAAACATCCGCACTAAACGACCTTCGAAGAAGCTTAGTCTAAAGTTCTACGGCCGTTTAAGGTATTAGAAAAAAGCGCAGAATGCGCCTACAAATTAAAAATATCTACAAGATGGAAGATGCATCCAATATTTCATTTATCCATGTTTGAACCCTATCGGATATCCAACAAACCAGGGAGGAAACAAGCGCTTCACGAGCTAGAGAAAATTGATTCAGATCTCGAATGGAAGATATAAAGAATCGTAAAGAGTATAATAATCTCTTATACCGGGCGGATGGGAGGACTTAATAGGCAAATACAGGAGTTACGCTACTTTGTGAGGTGGACAGGGGGTTCAGAGGATGAAAACACCAGGGAGCCACTGGAGCATTAAGAACATGCGTAGGAATTGGTAGATGCATTCCTTAGGAAGAATCGGGACATGCTAAAGTGGGCAGAGGTTGCATGACATGGACAAGGTTCATCTAGCGTAGCCAAGCAAAGACGTTTGGTTTTTTACTCTACCAAGTCGAGGTCAAAAATTTATACATGTAAAAGTGTTTTAGTTTTTAAGTTTATTTTGATTATTGTAACAAGAGAGGGTAGCCTTTAGAATAATGGCCTTTCGAGTGGACCGCTCGGGGATGGAGCTCATGTTAGGCCCATGGGTACAAGGTACTGCAATCCAGCACTGAATTCATATGAATATTGGGCTGAGATACTACTCATGCTCCTCTGGCCCGCTTGTTGGGCCCACGCGTCACATGTGCCAACGGCAAAAAAATGTACCCTCACCAAAAAACCGAAAAATGGCACCCCTTTTGTAACACCATATAGGTCGTTGCCGTCAATCTGACCAGATGCTGTAGGCAGGGCATATGAGGTGGGAGACGATGACGACCCATTTAAAGTTCAATCAAGTACATGGGAGCCGTGACCGGAGAGTTATGGTCCATTGTGTACAGCCTTCGCAGGGATAGACTGTAGGTGACGGGCCGCTCCGCGCATAAATGAGAATATGATTAAGGGGCTCCAGGAGAACTATGAGAGACCACTCAAAACCCAAAACATGCCTATCTAGGTCTAAGGACCTAACGGAACTGGTTGATAAGAAGAGGCAGAGCAATACGATACGGTAATAGACTGATTGTAACTCTTAAGTCCTCTGGAGAGCCATTTGCAAGAGGCTGGGAAAGCCGCTAGTATCCAAATAGGTCACCAGCCAAGTTGGCCACTTGGAGTTCTAATAATCTATTGGTAAATTCCATGATAGACTACCTAAGTTTAAGTAGCAAAACAAGAAACGATATATGCGACTGAGAAATGGTTCTCACACTTAGGAAAAAAAGGATCTCTGATGTGTCAATAAGCTGCATGGGGTAACAAATTTCTCTGGGTCAGACGGTTCTCGCACTTTGGATTGTATTATGCAAACGGTTAGAACTATCGTAAAATATAGAAGTTAGAAGTACTCTGGGAACCTGCAGACTCAGGATATACATATCGAAGTGCCTCTCGATCTTTACACATCATCAAGGAACTGAGAAGAGATCTTATCAAGATTATAACTTTTACTCAAAATCTTTATCTACGTGGCTTCCTGAGCAATATCCGCTTACGAAGAAAATATTATGCCTAGTCAGATTCACTTTTCCTTAGAATTTACTACCCTTTACATGCTCATCAGGTATAAACCTAAATAAGTACTAACCAACATCAAGTTAGTAGTAATAATAGAAACATAGTAGGATTCTATTACATTTCCTTTTAAAAGAAATAAAACAAACAAAACAATAAGGAATATCCTAAAGGGCTTAATGACCAACCCGCCTTTGGAGCATTCCTCTTAATTTCAATAAATATAAATTTATCAGTAAACATATATCTATCACTGGTGTCAATACCTTACACCTTTATAAGCCCCCTGTAGTGAAGATAATACCATGAAGTAGTTAGCCTTCCATCTCAGATTCGTACAAGGTGCAGAGTCTTGTGCTGGTATCAGATTCCTTGTAGTCTGAGTCTTTAAGGGGTTTCCAAGATCCTTAGGGTCAAGCTCAGGTGAGAGTGGGGCATAGTCTGGTTTCTGAAGTGTCCAGGCAGAGAAAATCTCGCCAAGGGACCCAGAGAGTTGGAAAGGTATGGATTGAATTTAGGTATCGAATGAGTATTATCTAGTGTAGGTGCTAGTACCTTGTAGATTGTAGAGGGGTTCTCATGTTGCTTCGATTTCATCATAGACAAGCTAATGGATCAAGAACTTTCTCTTGCTGTGATAGAGTAGATCTAGGAGTATCATTTCGATTTCCAATTGATCTTGTCCACTGTTATCGATAGTGACAGGGTCTTTGGATATGGGTTCAGGTGTTCGTAGGAAGGTCAAGGGGTCGGATCTTAGGTAAATGCGAAGATGGCTGCGATGAATTCATGTGTGGATTCCAGTCATGACTCGAGGAAGTATGAAATTGCAGCTGTTGTGTCTGTCAGGTTCTTTGCAGACTCAGAAGGGTCCTAACAAAAGTCTAACTAGCTTGTGATTTCGTCCAACTATATGGACATAGGGTGCTGACTTGTGGATACCTTCAGTTTCGTTAGGGATGATTGACGCTCCATCCTTACTTCTGTTTTCGCTGTAGGTGCTTTGGCCTACTCTGGCCCTCTGGGGAGCATCTCTGGCAAGTTGTTGATTCTTCATAATATGTGAAGCAATCTCGTCTGCTGCTGGTAGTAAAGTGGGGATAACTCTGACATTTGGGAGGAGGTTTCCTAGTGTGTAAAAGGTTATTTCGAAAGGCAAGAGTTCTGTGATATCGTGGGTAACTGCATTGACTGTTCTCTGGACATGAGGTAGTTAGCGAATCCACTTGGTTCCTTTAGGGTTAACATAGTTCCTAAGGCATTGGCGAACAGTTCTGATTCTGCGGTCAGTCTGTCTATTGATCTGGTGATAGTAAGCTTTAGCCATGTTGAGATCAACCTTAAGATTCGCCATTAGCTGTGTCCAAAAGCGTGAGGTAAACTTGGTGTCTCTGTCAGGGAATGAGGTAGTGGAAAACCATTAATGGAGAAGACTCAGTCAATGAGCGTGTGTGCTCTTTCGACAGCTGTGATATTCTTGGAGACTGGTATGAGGTAGGTAAAGTCACTAAATCGATCCAAGACAACCATGATGAGTGCAAGTTTGGAATCGCTAGAGTAGGGTTATGCAAAATCAATAGCATGAGACGAGAATGGCTATTTAGGGACAGGGAGGGGTGTCACCGATTTCTTCAGGGACAGTGGTAGGTATTTTGTTGAGCTGGCATAGGGGGCATCTGCGGATATAGTCTTTGAAATGGTTTCTCATTTAGAGCAAGTAGAAGTTTCTTGAAGCATATTCAAAACATTTCTGCCAATCCATATGTGTCATTTGTTCATAGATAATACACATTATTTGGCTTCTGAAGTTAGCACCTTTATAGCTTGCTTCATAGAGGATATAAGGACAGTGTCTACTGTCATCCATCCCCTTTCTGCCAAGAACTCCTTCATATAAGAGCCAGTCAGGGTGGTTGATAGCCTTGGTAACTACCTATAGGAGAGATTCATTCTGGGTAGCATTTCAAATACTGGAATACCACTTCCCTTTCATGTAATTGGTATACTGAAAAGCGCGAAGGTGAAGCTGTGAACAGGGCAGATCATACAAGCAATCCTGATAATGGACAGGTGCAACCAGGATAGGTAGATTCCATCCGTGGTGGATATCCTGTATTTTACTTTCCTTTCCATTATCAATAACTCTATGAAAGACTGGGTAGGCATCATCATCGTGGAGGGGAGGAGGAACAGCCTATCTCTACTCTGGTCTGAGTTTGTGATGAGGAGGGGAGACAAAGTTGGAGAAAGAGTAGAGGGGCAAGGGTCCTGGAATATGGGGAGATCCTGAGGGTAAGTATCCTGTATTCATTCCATTTATGTGGGTTTGGTACTCATCCCAGACACAGGTAGTCCAGTGTATGGCTCTGTATCTATTATATTCTAGAAATCGGTCCAGTTCATTGACTGAGGGTCGTGGTGCGACTGGTGTGGGCTAACGGTCTGGTTTAGTAGGTGTGCAGCAGAGGTTGACATATCCAGAGGTGTTTACTGCTAGGGATCTAAATTGGGTGATAGAATCATGGATTTATCTAGAGTAGTTAGTTATAGCATCTGGATGCAATGGTGGGTCTATATCTCCTGAAGGATTGTTTATTTTCACCACAAGCTTGGAGAGTTGAGCTAGATTGCACAATAAGTACTATGGCCTGGGATGGCTCTTAAGGGTTGCTGAGATAGGAGGAGGTCTCGACAATTTCACAACCTTGAATGACATTAGTTGTAAGCACAAGGGTATATGCTCCTTTGTCCATGGCTTGTTCAACAGAATCTGTGCAGTAATTCGCCTCTTTGGAGCTAGATGGGTTTGAGCTGGTGCCATAATATAAATCACACTTGGCGTAGTGTTAAGGGGTGAGAGTGCGAGGGGGAACTTGAAGAGTGAGGGCATAGGAAGGGTCTTGGGCATGGGTGATGTCGAGGTATTCTCTTGATATACTGTTGGTGATAGAGGAGGGAGTCTTATAGGTTTCTTTTCTGTAGGGTCTTTGAGTATTTGGTCTTCTCTAACGCGGGTATCTTCATAGATCCTTGATAGTGCATCTGCAAGGACATTGTCTTTGCCAGGTCTGTGTATGATATCGCAATCATAAGATTACAGGAAAATGCGCCATCTAGTGTAGCAGTAATGTAGCTCAGTCTGTTTCAGGAAAAAGGAGAGTGCCTTGTTGTCAGACACAACTGTGTACTTGGTGCCCTATGAAATCGGATAGAATGCCTCAATGGCATACACGATCGCCAAAGGTTCCAATTTATGGACTAGGTAGTGCAGCTAACTTGTCGCAAACTTTCTACTGTAAAATGCGGCAGAGTATGCTTTCTTGGAGGAGGGTCGTTGGACAACCCATCCTCTGAATTCAATGTTAGAGGTGTCAATAATGAGGTTCATTGGATCTGCTGATGTCTCATATAACATGTGACTGAGCGGAATTGTCTCCTTAGCCAGGGGCTTATCCTGTTTGAAGGCTTGCTCATGCAGGGGTCATTATTCAAACGCATCTTGCGAAATTAGGTCCTTCAGGGCGGTAGTGGTGGAGGCAAGATGTGGGAGGAATTGTGCATGATATATCATCACTGCAAGAAAGATCTGAACATCCTTTTTCGATTTTGGTGTAGGTCAGTCTGGGATAGATCGAATCTTTTCACTGTTTGCATGAATTCCTCGCGCATCTATAAAATGTCC
Source organism: Tuber calosporum (assembly GCA_003316355.1). Classification (NCBI taxonomy): domain Eukaryota; kingdom Fungi; phylum Ascomycota; class Pezizomycetes; order Pezizales; family Tuberaceae; genus Tuber; species Tuber calosporum. Next base: position 38,314 of record QFET01002521.1, read on the forward strand.
AAAAGTGAGAGCTTGGTGGTGAAGAAATGGCACTTGGCTGGCGATGTTTTGATATGGTGCTGCTTGAGTCTTCCCAAGACTGATCTGATGTGTGAAATATGGTCCTCCAATGTTTCTGAATAGATGGTAATTCATCCATTTATGCCTAAACGAATTTTCCACTAAATCCATCTAGGACAAATTATATAACTCTTATAGCTGTAGTAGGGGCGATAGCATCTCCTTGCAGCAATACTCTGCATGCATAGGGTACAAAGGGTACAAAGGGTGTCTGGATGGTGTTGTATTATTCATTGCTAGGGAGAACTCGAATTTTGAAGAACCAATTTACAAGGTCTATCGTGGATCTGAACTTTGCTCTGGCAACAGTTCTGAGTATCATGGCTTGATTGAGAATTGCTCCATGGTCCTCAATAGTAATATCATTCCTGGGAACTAAGTCTGCAAGCAGTCAGATTTGGTGTCAACTTTGGGAATATGTTGACTAGGTTGTGTGCCTCACTTGGACAAATGATTTCTTTTGCTTTCCAATCTTGGATTAATGCTCTCTATGTGAGTATAATCTTGGCAGGGAGTGTGAAAAATCTCGGATCATGATCCGAAACTGTATCTTTTAGCTGGATGTAGTAGTGGTTGACATCTCTCTAGTGTGGTAATTTTGCTTTCTTCTTGCTAGGAAATACAGAAGGAAAGGCGGCAACGAAGTCTTGGGCATCTGCTTACTTCATGGCTGAAAATCGTGCATATGTGGCTTTCTTGCAGGTAAGGTGATTCCCTTGTCAGGAAAGGTGATAATATATTTTCTGCAATATATACCGGCATGGTTTAAAGTAAGGTAAGGCATTCTGTCACAAATCGTGACTTAGCAATAGGGAATGTTTCACATGACTCACGATTTGTGAGATCATTTATGATTATGATGTTTGATTTGATTTATTGTTTCATGACTCACGATTGTGAGGTCATATGATGTTATGACTTTCGCACCTGACTACAAGTATGAGTCAGGGGTTTCACGCATGTGACGCGATTAGCGCACATGATCTTTTATGGAAATTGGATACTAGGGGGATTGTATACTATGACTCAAATTGCGAGTCATAGGACGTTTGTTATACTATGACTCACACGGCAGTCATAGTAAAGAGGTGACTCATAGTAAAGTCACCAGGGTTAGGGTTGTGGGAAGAGCGCCTATATAAGTAGGGTCACGGACACAGATAGCTAGCTCTTCACGCAACCACCTAAGTTTCTTCCTATATTATATTTTATCTATTAGTTCAATCTATACTTCACTCTTATTACGACCATCCGTTTACATCACCAACCGAAAGGTGATTCGAGAAACGTATCGCTAAGGAGGAGTCGCACGGGCTAGGAGTGAAAGGACTCAGCGTTCCCTAGGTGACATAAGGCTACGAGACCTGAAGAGAGGTAAGACGAGCGGTACGTATCGTTACCTGTTGCAGTTAAAGGAGATAGTTTGCCTTTTCCGGCAGACTAAGGATAGGTTTGTAACACATTCCGAGGAAGATAACATAGTTGTACAGGGAACAGACTAGGGCTTCAGAGATATCGCCGCTTTCCTTCTCAATCTGAACTACAGGCTTTGCCACATAGTTGATTATCGAGCATGATCCATTAACTGTCCCCTTCTGGTTGATAGGAGTTTCGAGGTCTCTGGTAGGGATTGTTGAAATTCTGGAATTCATTTCGTGTGTATATTTCCTATGCTAATTTTGTTTATGTCTCTACTTGGTTATTTCTAGTTTACTCAAGAAAACTACGGACATTACTACAGCTAAGGGATATCATATTCTCGAATATATTTCATGATAATGATTGAGGATTAAAGTGTATATTTCTTATGTTATGTGCAGGATTTCACAGTTATCTTTCCATGTATATTGACCTTTTACCGGTCATGTATCAGTTGTTATCTTTCCGTTTATTTCGCGCACACCATTTCAGATTACCCTTAATTTTGTGATTTCCTTGGTAGTTTTTCAGGGTCTACCATGTTCGCACTTATGTTTCTTACAATGTTTTCCGTATTCTTGTTACTGTATACATGGAGGATACGCACATGTATAAATAACTCGTTGCTGCCTACTTTATTTAGTTAATTAAGGACAAGAACCATTATCAATCTACCTTCATAATACAATACTCCTCACACAAGCATGCACATAGTATGCTCTTAATACTGAGTTGTATTTTCATACTCATACCAGAAGATTGTCCTATTACACATAATTTTAATAGGTTATGAGCCCGGGCCATCCCTAGCTATACGACCATCATTCACAGGCTATCCTCTTTCGCCACTAAACAAATTTCTTCCGATACGAAACAAACCTCTTTCACTGAAAAATATCTGATGTAACAACGAAACATTTTCTCTTGAAAGAAACATCGCTCGAAATGGAACATTCCTTTGCGAAACAAAACGTTCTTAGGGAATATATCTGAACAAATCGATACCACAAGTCTTGGCACTCCTTGCAGATGTCCTTGTTTTCCTACCTCCCTGACTTCGAGTTCTTACGGAAAGTTCAATTTTCCCGCTGCAACTACTCTCAAGTGCCAAGAAAAGTACAGGTACTTAGCAACCTAGGTCACTTTGCCTTTACCTAGCAAAAATGGCCAAGGCAGAAACTAATGTTTCTTCACCTCCTCCTCCAGAAATTCCTGCACCAAACCCACGAGCTTATGCCAACAACTCCAAACATAGTTGGCCACCCAGTTCCAAATTGAGCTCAATTCTAAAGCTCACTGGCCCTGATAACTACCAGACCTGGCGTAATTTCTCCGAATATGTCCGTACTTTATATAATTGCGGGAACATAGTACCAGAAATGCAAACTCTGCTAGTGGGAGATGAGAATAACGATGGAAATAATAATTCTGTAAGAATTGCTGAATTTGGCGATAGCTACCAATGGGCCTCAGCCTACTTCCTTGAACCGATTGACCCACAATGGCTTAGGGGCTGTTTGGCAGACCGTGATTTGAAATAACAGAAATTTGAAATCACATTTTGGAGATTAGATTTAGATTAGATTTAGATTAGATTTAGGACCAACCAATTAAAACTGGTGAAAGAGGATTATGTCATGCAAAATATACTTGCATAATCTTTTTATAAGTCTACTCATTGGACAGTTTCTAATCTAATCTAAATCAAATCTCCAAAACACGTTTTCAAATTTCTGTTATTTCAAATAACGGTCTGCCAAACAGCCCCTTATTTTGTTGGCCAGACACAAAACACCCCCGCAATCTGGAATGCGTTCCAAGATAAATATACTAGAGAAAACACCACCTCCTTCTTCGAACAACTCAATGCTGTCCTCGATACCCAGTACGCTACCTCTGCACCTATTGCAGACCATATCAACAAGTATGATACCCTCTGGAACTGAATACAACACCGTTGATCCTCCACCTCTGCTGATGACCTATATGCTCTACCATTTGTATTCAAATCGGTATTCAAGTCACCAAAAGCCAAAGCAGGAGTTCTTCTCCGCTTGCTTCCCGAGTCGATAAGTAACATCGTTAACAACATTCATACCAAGGAGGACCTTACTTATGACCATGTCTGCAACAAGTTGTTAGACATGAGACCCTCAGTTAGATGTAAGGACCACTATGTGGATAAAGGCACTAATGTCAAAGGAAAAAGAAGAGAACCTCCCCGGAGACCTGCGGCCATATTCAAAGAATGTATCTACTGGAAGAAGCATTACCCCACTCCTCGCGCTGTGAGATATGTCTTGAATGAGTGTAATAAACTCAATAGCGACAATCAACAGAAGGACGAAAAGAAAGCAGTTAGTTCAGTAAAGATCGGCAAAGAAGAAATATCTGAACAAGTCAGTACATCCACACCCCTCCTCTCTATGCAAAATATTCCTCACCCCCTCAATTGGGTAATCGATACAGGCGGAAGCTCACACATGACAAGCAACCTAGACCTTCTTATAAACTTTGAACCAAGAACAGGGACTGTTAAGTTAGGCGATGATTCGGTAATAGAATCATGTGGCCAAGGAACTGTCAAGCTTATGGCCAAAACTTCATATGGGCATCTAGCTCCTGTATTTATTAAACATGTTCTCTGGGTTCCAAAGTTAGGTTATATTAACATGTTGTCATGGCGCGCTATTGTTTCTTTACGGAATGGTTTTTCTTTGCGTAGTAAAATGGCGAATATGTTTGTATAGAGGAAGAATAAAAGAGAAGTGATATGGGGAAAGCTAGAAGGTCAGATCATGTTGTGCAAGAAGAGAAAGTAGTTGCAAACAAGATGTCATACCACAAGTAGCATGAAGCCTGCGGACATCCTTCACCATCCTACCTTAAAAGTAGCTACTACTCTGACAATCTAACTTGCTCCAAAGTTCTGCAAGACTGGCAGTGTGAAACCTGCATTACGTCTAAATCAACAAAATGCCAACCCGAATCTACAGACAAAAGTTGTGAAAATCCCCATGATTTAATCCACTCTTATCCAGTGCGAAAATTCTCTACCCCCTTCTTAGGAAACTCCTGGTACTATGTCACCTATATTGATGATTGTAGACAGTACAGCTGGTTTTATCCTCTTAAAGCCAAATCCAATACCGTTAAAGTATTAAACTAATTCATCAAATAAAGACACACTCAGGACAACACTACTATTAAGCAATTCAGGACCGATAATGGAGGAGAATATGTCAACAAAGATGTGACAACCATGTTTGAAAAACTGGGTATCATACATGACAAGATACCTCCTTACTCTCTTGAATCTTATAGCATTGCTGAATGGTATATTCTGACCATTATCACATCTACACACTCTATGTTATCAGGTCTTAAACCACATTTATAGGCCGAAGCAGTTACAACACATGTATACCTCAGGAACATCCACCCTAACCGATCCATAGGTAAACTGACGCCTTATGAATCTCACTACAACCAGAAGCCGTTTGTAAATCACCTACGCCGCTATGGGACCAAATGCTTTGTCAATATAGCTGAGGAGACCAGAAGACCAGGAAAATAGTTACAGACCCAGGCATAACAAGGATACCTTGTTCGATATACTTCCTCCAGCAAGATATACAGTATATACATACCATCATTGCCCAAGATTCAAGAAATGTCTCAGCTCCACAGGACAACCAAGACTATACTACCGCTTGATCCCAAGGAACCTGCACCCTAATCATAGACCATTGCCACAGTCTACCCACCTTCCTACCAAAGATCACCGGCACTCGCGAAAGCCCTACCACAGGAAGACAATGATTAAATAACCATTAGAGTTCATTCACCTCCACAGCCTGAACATCCTGAAGATTATGACTGTCCCCAAACTCTTGATGAAACACAAGAATCTCCTATACAGGAAGTATAAACCGAATATCCTTCTGAGATACAGACCAGATCTAGCAGAACCATTCGCCCACTACAATACTTTGGCAGAAATTTCACTATACTCTCTGACGATGATCCCAAAACCTACACCGAGGCAGTGAAAAGCTCGCTAAAGGAACAATGGAGCAATGCAAAGCATGAGGAAACAAAGGCACTTGAGAAAAGTAGTACTAGCGATGAAGTAGATAAACCTACCGGACGCAATATTATTCACAGTAAATGGGTCCTTAAGACCAAGCGAAATGGTGATTGTATATTAGACTGGTACTATGCAAGGGCTGTTGCCAAAGGGTTCTCACATGCACCAGGCTTTGACTTTGACTATGCTATCACTCCAGTCATCCGATATGAATCACTCCACTTCCTGCTTGCCATATGTGCTAAAAACAAATGGTGACCACGGCAATTAGATTTCAAATCTGTATTCCTTTATGGTAAGTTGAAAGAAAAAGTCTACATGCGACAGTGACTAGGGTTCGGTAATGGAGACAAAGTATGGCGATTCAAACGATGTCTCTATGGACTTAATCAATCTGCCAACTAGTTGTACAAACTCCTCGCTAGATACTTAACATTCAATGATTTCATTTTATCCGCCCTTGATCCTTGCATGTTTGTTCAATGTAAACATGACATATACCAATTAATTTACGTTGACGACATCGCTATATACTCGGCAAACACTTACAATGCTACTTCTCTTATTGAAGACCTGAAAACGGCTTTTGAGATCACGGACTTGCAGGAAGCTTCATTCCCACTTGGCTTACACATCACCAATACAACAGATGGGATACATCTTGCCCAGCAACGATACATCAAGACAGTCCTCAAGTGATATCGTATGGAAAACTCACGACCAGTCTCTACACCCTTACCCAAAGGCATTCAACTACGGTAAGGTACAGTAGATGAACAAATACCGATCATGTCCATATACGCATAGATATTAGGATCGCTTATGTACCTGACACTGGTACCAGACCCCATCTAGCATATACAATATCCTCTCTCTCACAATTATCTTCCTGCCCAACCAAAATGCACCTAAAGGCTGCTAAATACATCCTTCGGTACATTCCTGATGTAAAAGACATTGAACACTTCTAACCTTGTACAAGTATAAACGCAATGAACAACTATGTGGATGCAGACTTCTCAGTCTGTCTTGATACCCGCCGCTCCTTTACTCGGTATGTTAAATTTTTTTAACAATCCCTGAATATCCTGGCAGTCCTAGGAGCAAGGATCAGTCGCAACATCTACTATGGAAGCGGAATATGTAGTTATGTCCCTACCAGCTAGGCAAGTCCAATGGTACATCAAAGGTCTCAGTGACATCCAGCTTACAACACCAATCGCTTTATATGTCGACAATACTGGCCACAATTTTCTAGCAACTATGTATTAACCAAATGAACGAACAAAACATATCAATATCCTTTTTGACAAAATATGGGAAGATATCGATAATTGTTCTTGCACACTCCGGAAGGTTTCATTGCCCGAATACCTTGCTGACATTCATACCTGTTTAAATTATGTGTATTGGCACAATCTTATAGCATGAGTAGGAAAATACAACACAGTATTAAGAGTATACTATGTGTACGATTGTGTGAGGAACATTGTAGTCTGAAGGTAGATTGGTAGTAGTTCTTGTCCTTAATTAACTAAATAAAGTAGGTGGCAACCAGTAATTTATACACGTGCGTATCCTCCATGTACTCAGTAACAAAATAGGGAAAACATTGTAAGAAACATAAGTGCGAACATGTTTGACCCTGAAAAACTACCAAGGAAATCCCAATAAAATATGCGTAATCTGAAGTGGTGTGCGCGAAATAAACGGAAAGATAACACATGATACATGACCGGTAGAATGTCACTATACATGGAAAGATAACCGAGAAATCCCGCACATAATATAAGAAAATATACGCATTAATTCTCAAACATTATCATGAAATATAACCGAGAATATGATATACCCTAGTTGTAGTAATGTCTGTAGTTTCCCTGAGTAAACTAGAAATAACCAAGCAGAGACATAAACAATATTACCATTGGAAATATACATATGAAACGAATTGATGAATTTCAACAATACCAAGGTACTTGGGAAACCGGCACATGAAAGCATGATGAATTATTAGGCTGTAGATAAAGAGGGGAAGTGTTGCAATTCTTCAAATTGTTTTCATATTTATATTTCCTATGGTAAGATTGTTTATATCTCTGCTTGGTAATTTATAGTTTACTCAGGAAAACTATGGACATTACTACAGTTAGGGTATATCATATTCACAAGTATATTTCATGCAAATGTTAGAGGATTAATCCGTATATTGCTTATGTTATGAGCGGGATTTCTTAGTTATCTTTCCATGTATAGTGACCATTTACCAGTCATATATCTGGTGTTATCTTTCCGTTTATTTCGCACACACCACTTCAGATTACGCATATTTTTGAGATTTCCTTGATAGTTTTTCAGGGTCAAACAAGTTTGCACTTATGTTTCTTACAATGTTTTCCCTATTTAGGTTACTGAGTACATGAAGGATACGCACGTGTATAAATTACTGGTTGCCGCCTACTTTATTTAGTTAATTAAGGACAAGAACTACTACCAATCTACCTTCAGACTACAATGTTCCTCACACAATCGTACACATAGTATACTCTTAATACTGTGTTGTATTTTCCTACTCATGCTATAAGATTGTGCCAATACACATAATTTTAATAGGAATTTGGTTGGAAGTGACAAACCTTCCAGATATCAAGTTGTCTCCTGTGGTTCCTCTATCGAATAGTGCCTTTGTTTTATGGCTATTGACTGTGATGTATACTTCAAGAGCTTGGGCTTGAGTTCTACTAGGTCCTGCATGGTTGTGGTAACTGTTACCGATTCCTTCACAATGGGATCGTCCTCTTGAGTGTGGGATATTCTCCTGACATTTTGGGGTCTCCTGGATCCACCAGGGCCTCCATTTCCACACTGCTGGGTACTCCTATGCTTCTTCTTCTCAAAACAGTTCTTGCTATACTGTACATATTTTCCACAATAGTAATATTCATTCTCTCTAATCCGTTCATCATTCTCAGCATAGGATACTCTTGGATGCTGAGAGGGATTGTTGGAAAACCTAGCTTAATTTCGCTGGTTGTTTTTCTAGTGGTGCTTGTGTGCTTGTTGGGAAACTGCATCAGAGGTTGCATATCTTTGATGATTTCAATAGAGTCCAGTAGAGGAGGTAATTGCATCTCGCTTTTCTACAATCTCCACTAGATAGTCAAAGAAGGTATCTGAAGTGATATTTGGTTTCACTTCTAGCTTGAGTTTGATATCCATGAAATCTAGCAGGCTCTGCTTGACTGAATAGTCCAAAATTGTTCCTGAGGAGAGACTGTCTCTCAAGGTTTCAAGTCTGATCACAGTATCGGTAATCTGTGCTGTTTTTCCGCTGGTAGTTTGCTTGACTTGTAGGCACAGTTCATACATGGTATCTGTAGATGTAGAAGGAAGAAGTAGTCGTTGAATTTATATTTTAGTCCCACAACACTGTGGCCTCCTTAGGATACTTCATTTTAGGTGAATTTATCAAGTGCTTTCTCTTTGCAATAGGCTCTATAGTATTCCAGAGTTTCAGGGGCATTGTCAGTAACTCAAAGCTGGAGATGTATCGATGGACTGTGTTAAACCATAAGTTAATTCTCAATAGATCTTGGTCTTTTCCTTCTCCTCTGAGTGTAAACAGTGCTATCTATATAGGATGATTATTTCCCGCTGGTGTGGCAGACATGACGATAGGTGCAGGGCCTGGATTACTTGGTGGACTTGGTGGCATAGGTGATCTTAGTGGACTTCATAAATCACCTGGAGCAGGGCTTGATGCTGTTGGTTGCCATGGTAGACTAGGTGATCTAGGTGTTGAAGCTGGGGGTCCTGGTCTTGGAGCTTCCTATGGAACGGTATCTGATTCTGATTCTGAGCTTGCTTCTTTCTTAGATAGGACTTCTTGGTGGAGCTGTTCTTAGACATGTTCTTGGACTTTGGCTTGGTCTTAGTCTTGTTCTTAGATTTGGTGAGGAGCTTGGGCTGGGTCATGGTCCTCTACTTCACTGCTACTGCTATCTACTCAAGATAGACATCAATCCTCAGATGGCATTACAGTAGGGGATACTGGCGCTTGGCTTTGGTGTCCTGAAGATGATTCTAGTAAGCGCCTTGTATTGTGCCTTCTGGTATCTCTTGAAAGTGAAATGATTGCTAGTTAGGGTGAACTAGTCTCGCCAACAGTCAATCAAGACCTTTTTGGAAACAGGGAGGTGTACTAGTACTGCAGGGTGAAGGTAGGGGAAGGGTGGTCAGACTTCGGCAGGAGATATCAGGTATACTTGAGTTTAGATCAAAAAAGGAACCTACTTCCAACAATTATGAGGATCCCAAAGGGACTCTGAAGCAACTATAATGATAGGGGGAGAAGCCTCTTATGATAGGTCTTCTACAGACAAGGTAGAAGGTGTGGAACTAATAGAGTGACCATTCAGCTTCTAGTATGAAAGATGATAGTCTTGAGAGGGTTAAGAGACAAATCCTTAAGGGATTGGAGGCTCTTTAAATACAAAAGATTGGAGCTAGGAAAACTTTAACAAAAGCGCAAACATCCTGCTCAACAAACATGCTAACCTAGGTAATATAACAAGGTAATCATACTCTGAAAAGGGGGGATTAAAAGCGACAGGATGAAGCAAATAAAACTAGTAATAGAATCTAAACAAGAAGGAACAAGAGGTCGCTACTACTATTCAAATCCAGTAGGTATTGCAGGAGGATTACGATACTCAAATGGGTAGAAGCAAGGAGGGGTAGTGATAAGCAAAACAAGGAAAGAATCACCAGTTAGGAAGTCATAACCAATTGGGAAAGTGTTAGGCACATTGGTACAAGGTACTGGACTCCAGCACTGATTTGATACGAAAATTGGGCTAAGAGAATATTCATACCCCTCCAGCCACTGTGTGGGGCCAGCACATCACCTGCAGCACGTACGGTAAAAAGTGTACCCTCATCTAAAAACAAAAAATTCAGCACCCTTCTTGTAACACCACTTACATCACCGCCGTCATGGTCTAAGGGTATAAGGTTACCTGGTCCATGTTGATGTCATGTGTTTAATTCCTAGGTGTAGCTGAGTTTCTCGTTGAACGAGATATTTTCGTCCAATTGAATTTACATCTGCCAATCTTCCTGTAAGACGATAACAACACCCCAACCGCGGCATTATTGCTCTACTTCCAAAGGAAGGACTCAATCTAGATATAGCAGGTCGAACGGATGAAATCCTTTTGTCGGATAAAGAAACATGAGCAATATTATCCTTTGAGCCTATCGGAGGACTAATGTCGCCGCTGCCTGGCGACATGAGCAATGATCAGCCCATATATCGATAACGGTCTACAGTTCGGGAGACTCCCATTCGAAGATCGGACACTATCATTACACTGATATGGGTCAGGTCACCGAATTCTGGAGGTGTCGGACTAAGTTCTCCAGATTAAACAGGGTTTGCACCTGTTAACCAGAGTAGAGATATCTTAGAAGTTATAAAGCTGTGTGAGCAAGGTCTCAGGGTTTAAATAGCTGTGCAGTCCCTGGTCAAAGATAGAGCATCATGCAAGGCAGAAGAGATCTTATCGATATCATATATTTTACTCCAAATCTATGCCTACGAGCCTGCCTAAACAATCTGGTTTTACGAAGAAAGATTATAAGCCTAGTCAGATTCCCTGGCCCATAGAAGTGACTCCAATTAACAGAATATTGATATTTCTCCTTTTTAACAAGGCTCAATACATGACTGTCAGATATCTCAAAGTCATACAAGAGAAATCAGGCAAGCTCATAGTTGTTTCCACCCTCCTCGACAAGATCTTTTCATGAGCCTCGTCCAAAAAACTTTATCCTCGGGATTGAAATCATTATTTACGACTCCTTTCCAAAAATCGAATTCCTACCGAACTTATATGAACCCTCCAGGTTCACCGACTCTAAACTTGTCCCTACCCCTCCGCCTTTCTCCTCAATCTATTAAAAACTATACGGGCTACGCTTGCGGTGGCGCCAGTCAGTTGACTTCCACAGTGAGCAAAGTGGAACTTCCCATTCTTTCTCCACAGACATATCCATTACACCCTCCGTGCGGGGATTCAGGAGACATCCACTCTCCACCTAAACAGTGTCCTCTCGGCAACTGATGGCGAATATCCACAAAGCCATATCGTATATCGCAAAAGTATATCTTGTGGGAAGCAACCATGCACCTGGATGCTCATGATCACCTAGAGCTCTCCACCACCTCTCACCCCCTAGTGGTTTGAGAAAGTCAGCCCCGAGCACCCTCTCAAGTACCCATAGACCTGATGATACCAGAAACGCTGCTTGAGACATTGGTAGGACGTAATAGACTTGCAAAGATCAATTTTAACTGAACCTTACGTGAATCGGTCGACAATACTCACCTGGCCAACAATGAAGTCTCCAGTCAAGCGCCGGTTCAGGCAGACCAACTTCAGTACTATGCAAACTCTATTGTATGAGGTGAACAAAGAATGGGAGAAGAGCTAATGCAGGTCCAGAGTGGGTTAGAGATGCTGGCAGTAGAGATGATCACCCTGCAAACAGCAACAACCAAGAAGCTGGAGGCCAAGATACGAGCTCAAGAACAACAGGCTATACACTATGAAGTAGTAAGTACTCAAATTCTCGCTACCATTCTTACAACAGGGCAAGAATCTCTACACCGTGATAACCAAGTGGAAGAACCCCTAGCCTGTCAAAGAGACAAACTTCAACAAAGGCAAGTTACTGCACAGGAAGAGTATGAATAGACCAGACTGGAGTTAAGGGAACTCCACCAACGACTAGAACAAGAATCTAAGCAGAGAGAAGCCAATGACAAGAGGCAGAATGCAGCCTCAAACCAAAGGACTTGTATGTTGGTGCGAATTAGTGAGTCGGTAACACAACTACAAGTTTCCAGAAACCTATCTACTATGTGGGAAATAATAGAACTACATCCACTAGAAAACCTGGGGTTGGAAAAACAGACCACACCTGATGTAAGAAAAGAATTCTGCTTCATTCCCTTACGAGACAAAGGTAAAGGAGTGGATCACGGGGAAGGAATCAACAATGGTGGCAAAGGACCACCCCCGCCTCCACCAGCGAATGCACCTAACCCAGGAGACATTCACCCTAGCTCGGAAGATGGAGGTGGCCCCTTTAGACCCGGTAGTGAACCTGCAAGAAAACATTTGCCAGGACGAAAGTTTGAATCTAAGGCAAATGTATGGGTGGACCGACTGGGGTAAGCACTAGCCTGAACCAACAGACAACAAGCAGACCCTACGATCAAGTATGAATTTAAACCTATTCAAGATGTACGAGTATGGATATTAAATTTGGAGTAGTACTTTGGGAGAAGCCCATGACAGTGGGAGAAGGATGAGTAGGGCATAAAATGTGCATAGGGAAGAATTGAGCAAACCAAGGTGGCACCTCTTGCCATAAACTACTGGAAAAAAATGACTGGCGACCACAGATTCCCAAAACATGAGGGTTCTACTTTCTGGATCACTTTCTGTACCGTAATTACAGAATGATTCTCAATACTACATATGGCGCAAAATGCCTTAGCCGAGATAGAGAAGGTCAGTAACACATGGGACATAGAGTAGTATCTCCTTACCATGGAAAAGCACAATGTCGAGGCAGAAGTATAGTGTATCGCTTGAACAACTATAATTCAGCAGCAACTTCCAATTGAAGCCATGGGTACGCTATCACATTAAAATCATGACTTGGATAGTGAATGAGTCAAGGCAGTTCATGTGTTACCAAGGCAGAGTAATCGTTCATAGAACAAGAAGGACTATTGAGAGAAAATGACCTGGCAAAAAGTAACTCCTGGGAAAAATGCAAATCTAGCAAGCCACTGCTGGAAATAAAAAATAAAAAACTTAAATAGCAGGTGAAAAGCTGGCTATAAATTGAAGAAATAAGCGGAAAAAGGGAAAATAGCCCACACTGAAGGATAGGTTGAGCACATAAATTAGGTAGAAGCTTATAAAGCAATACCTAAGGATAAAATTGAATAGTGAAAGAAAGCCAATCAATGCACATATTACACTTTGGCCAACCATACTTGGAAGTTTTGTAGGAAACAGGGACAGGTATCGGATATAGGAAAAAAAGGGGAAACTTCACACCCCAACATCCACAAACCCCCAGGACAACAGGAACAAACGGGATAACATCATCAACAACAAGGGGGAACCAAGACAACCAAAGGAGAATTTGGGAACTGGATGATATAGATGAAACCTAAGATATGTTTTACAGGCACCAGCAGCGCCGGCGACCTGGTACTCAGTTATGGACCCCTTACTGCAACCGAAATCAACAAGAGGGCTCAACCTCTGTAAGTTCTTACTAGTAGTTATTCCGCACTCCTCTGTGGGTAATTCAAAGCTAACCAAAAGTCACGAAAAGCATAGCAGACCTATAAGGTTAACGCAGACCTAATAATGCAAGCGGAGCACTAAGCGATTAACTTGAAGTGCTGCTCTTTGTAGTCCAGGACTAACTCAGGGAGCCTAAAACTCAAAAAGAAGAAAGTGGAGCACAACATTTGGTGTATATCGGGCCTTAGTACAGAAGACGGTCAATTAAACCTGTGTCTTTATAAAGACATAAATCCTTCCCTGAGATACAAGGAAGAGTGGACAGACTAGTGCTTTCCACTGACTTCTTATGAATAACAAGGAGAAATGTGTCTAGCCTGGATCATGAGAAACCTTCAAGAACAAAAACAATATAACAAGTTGGCTGCACAATGGAATAGTAGAACAAAGGGAACAGGATTCCAGACATCAAGAAAATTGAAATTGGAAGAGAATGATAAACTACCGCTACCTGGTTCTAACACTAAATGGAGCAGGGTAAATCCATCCCAAACCTGGACTACAGCTTTGTAGACAGGTTAGACATGATAGACACGTGAAGTAATCAGGACGATAAGCAAAGAATCCCAGGAGTACAACCTAATGATTCGGGTTCCGCTTCAGTTAGGCTCAGGAAATCGCAGATGTATGTGAACCCTTCGGCAATGGGTAAAGACGGCTGGTTGTGTGCCGCCCAATTCACCAAAGACAAAGATTTTAGTGTGTCTAAGGAGGCTATTTAGTCGAAACTGTACAGCCATTGTAACATCCACTTTAGTTACCACAACAACAATCATGACATACAAGAGACCCAGAGAGGCCCCAAGTGGCCATAACATAAGAAAGACAACAGAAGCACCAGCCACGCCTTATTATTCATACCCAGTAAGCAGGGCGACCATTTAAGCCAAAGGAAACCGGAATCAGGTTCGAGTGCTAATAGACTCTGAATGTAATATATTCTCAATTAATCAAGAACTGGTTAACACACATCGCTTACCATACCACACATAGACACATAGCTTGGACATTAATACCTTCGAAGAAACTACAGAATCAAATGTGGGAAAATACTATACATATCCTATCATGTTCGGAATCGGGAGCAATGCCAACTAATCTCATATTTCATGAAATAAATTGTTATTTCCAGCTAATATAACCTTATCCTACCTTTTGGCTCGTGGCATACAGAACATCCCATAAGGCCCATTGAGTATGCGCAAAAATGGATATATAAAGATGAAAATTGTCAGAATCATGTTAACAATAAAGCCATAGATCAGATATTTGATGGTGACGAAACCCTGGGCAATTACCTAAAGGCCCGTTATGTCGGAAGAACTGAAGTTGCATCCTCATGGCTACCAGGGGTGATTGAGTTCAAGAAAATACCTGTAGAATACTATGAATTCCGAAGTGCCTTTATTCAGGAAATAGTAGAAAAACTAGCGGGAAGAAGAACTTTTGACTACGCAATTGATTAAATACCTGGTGCAGTACCGCCATGGGGCCCAATATACACAATGTCAGCACACCAGTTCGATTTGCTAAGCAAATACCTAGAGAAAATAAAGGATCAGGGATAATCGTGGAAAGCAAATCTCCTGCAGGGGCAGCAATTTTGTTTGTTCCTAAACCAGAAGGGTCAATGAGGCTTGGAATGGATTACCGACAGTTAAATAAACTCACAGTGGCGGACAAAGAGACGTTACGACTCATGAGCGAACTTCTAGGCCACGTGGCTAGGGCCCTAATATTCTCTAAACTCATCTTAAAAGATGGCTATCACCTCCAGAGAATATAGGAAGAAGATCTGTATAAAACATCATTCTGGACCCAATATGTCCTCTTTGAATACAAAGTAATAACATTCGGGCTGTGGAACGCACCGGCCATGATTCAGGTCATGATGAACAATATTCTACATGACCTTTTGTACCATAGAGTAGTAGTATACCTTAACAATATCCTAATCTACTCTAAAATGGAAAAGCAATACATTGACTTAGTCAAGAAGGTCCTTTCTCACTTAGAAGAATATGATCTAGTGGTATCAACTACCAAGTCGAGATTTTATGGAAAGACAGTTGAGTTTTTGGGTTATATTATAGCAATCAAAGGTGTCACTATGAGTGAAAGAAAGGTTGAAATCCTCAAGAATTGGGCGGTACCAATGTCCATGAAAGAGGTGCAAAATTAAATAGCTTTGCCAATTTTTGCCAAGGTTTCATATAGGATTTCTCTAAAATCTGCAAACTAATTACCGAAATGTCGAAGGGCGACCCCGGAAAGTTTAGCTTGGGGCCGGAACAAGATGGGGTATTAGAGGAACTTAAACAAAGATTCATCTCAACCCTAAACCTATGTCATTTTTACCCTAACAAGAAACTATAGTAGAAACCAATAATAGACATTTTACGTTAGGATGCGTCCTATAACAGTTTAAGGACAAAAAGCTAAATCTGTTGGCTTTCTACTCACAAAAGTTCAGGCCAGCGGAGACAAATTATGAGATGCATGATAAGGTACTATTAGTGATTCTCGAAGCATGCAAAGAGTGGAAACAGTACCTATTGGGAACAGAAAAACCATTGACTGTTTATACTGATTATCAGAATCTATATATTTTCCTTACTACCAAGGTATGGAATCCGCGACAGATATGATGGGCCCCAACAACTGGCAAACTACAATTTCAAAATTGTCTATTGACTAGGAAAACAAGTGGGAAAGCAGGATGCATGCAGCCAACAGTTGTGATACCATTTAGAGGAGGGACCTGGACATTGCGAACAGTCAATCCTCCAGCCTTCATACTTCAAAATCACTCGGGTGCAGTTAAACCAACCAGATAGTTAAGAAAAATTAATTGGCACAGAAACTACAGGTTCCTAGCGGATAAAATCTCTATCTCCAAAGGCAGACATGCCTACTAATGGGTCCCGATGAGCAGCCGGACATGACCTGTATGTACCTGAGGATTTCATAATCCCCGCTAAAGGACAACTGCTGGTAGAATCAGGAATTGCTCGTGGATTACGAGCGGGAACACTTGCGCGCTTAGCAACACAAAGTGAAATGTCAGCCTAATGTAGGATCAGGATTGGGTGTGGAGTAATCTAGGCTGACTATTCTGGAGAAGTCAAGGTTATCATAATAAACCCTGGATATAAAGATTGCCAGGTCCCCAATGGTGACCGAATGGCACAAATGATCATTGAGAAGATACACAATGCTGAGGACCTGGATGTTGATGGACTTTGAGACACTGCAAGAGGCAAAGGTGGATTTGGAAGTACAGATATATCACCAAACGATTCACTACAAAACAGACCCAGCTTGTGGTCACCTACTTATAAGTGGATCATTCTGAAAATGAGTTTCTCGTTGTAACTGACAATCAAGTGAGACTAGCCAAATGGATACTCCTAATGTCTAATGCAATAATGTCCATAGTCGATATTAGGATATATGACCAAACATTATTAAGAACCATTGAAGAGCCATACCAGAAGGATTAAGAATCACAGTAACGCAAGCAGGAAGTGCAAACATTAACAAACGAGGGCAAATCACTACTAAGTCACTGTGCGGTAACAAAAGGAGAGATGTACATTAAGAATCGCCTGTACATTCTAGAAAACGAAAAGCTGCAGACAACCATAGCGAAAGGTTACACGACTCTAAGGTAGCGGGATACTTTGGACAGGTAAGGACTCTGGAAATAGTTACCAGAGGCTTTTACTGGAAAGGACTAACTGCGTGGATCAATGACTATATACAGTCATGCGTTAAATGTTAACATAATAAATCTACACTACATGTGCAGTTCGGTCTGCTGTAGGCCCTAGAAGTTCCTTTCGCTGCTTGTTAATCCATATCAACCGCCTACATTACACCACTATTAGAGTCACAAGGAAGAACACAAATTATAGTTGTCGTGGATCGGTTTACAAAGATGTCACACTTTATTGGTCTAGACAATAATGCCAAAGTTAAGGATGTTTCGAATCTATTCTAGTGGTAAGTCAAGAGGTTACACGGACTCACAGCCGTGATCGTCTACGACATAGATGCAAGGTTCTCCAGGGAATTCTGGCAACCTATAAGCAAAAGTTAGGGGATAAAACGAAAGATATCAACTGCATACAAGCTACAAACTGATGGACATACGGAAAGGACCAACCAATTGCTGGAAGGATACCTTAGGAACTTTGTCAATTAGGATCAAAGGGACTGCTACCAGTTGCTACCATTAGCAGAGTATGCCTACAACAATTCAGTAATGAATACTCATGCCATGTTACCATTGAATACAAACTATAGATTCCATTCACAAACGAAATGGATGAAGGAAGGCGAAGCCCAAAATTCGGGGGCCCAGCCATACATGTACTGGATGCAAAGCAATACACCAACAGGCCAGAGAAACTTTGGAACAAACACAGGAAAATATATCCAAGTATTACAATTGCAAGGCTAGGCAGTGACTGGACATCGCAGTTGGGGACCAGGTCATACTAAATGCTAAAAACATACGGACAAAGCGACCTTCTAAGAAGCTTAGCCCAAAGCTGTATAGCGCATGGAAAGTATTTGAAAAAAGCGGGTGAATGCTTATACATACTGGAAATATCGCCGAGATGCAAGATTAATCCCATACTCTATATATCCTTGCTGGAACCCTCTCGGATATAGAATCAGCCAAGTAGGAGGCAGCCTCATCGCGAACCTTAGGATATTCATTCATATCTTGAATAAGACATCGAGAGAATCGTGAAGAGTAAAATAATTTATTACACGAGAATGGTTCTGGGTCGCAATGGACAGATGTGTGAGATACTCTAGTTTGTGAGGTGGACTGGTTGTTCCAAGGATGAAAATACTTGGAAACCACCACAATACCTAGAGCATGCACAGGAATTGCTGTAGGCCTTTCATAGGGAGAATCCGAATATACCAAAGTGGTCAAATGTTGAATGTCAAGGAAAAGGTTTTCCAAGCGTGGCTAAGCACACACGTTAGCTTTTTTACCCTACTAAGTTGATTACAAAAAATGGACATGAATTAGTGTATTTTTAGTTTTTATATTGATTGTGATTATTATAATAGAGGAGGGTAACCTTTGGGAAAATGAGATTCAAGACAAGCGCGTGGGGGAGGGTACTCATATTAGGTTTCGGGGTACCAGGTACTGGAATCCAGTCCTGAATTCATAGGAAAATTGAGCTGAGATACTACCCATACCCCTCCAGAGTGTGGTTGGACGCGCATGTCACATGAGGTGCCTATGGTAAAATGTATCCTCTTACCAAAAAACCAAATATTGGTGCCTCTCTAGTAACACAATATATGTTGCCGCCGTAATGGTCTCAGGGTATAGGGTTACGAGGTCCATCTTGACGTCACATGTTCCACTCCCAGGTCTTGCAAGGTTTCTGGTTGAACGAGATATTTTCAAACAAGCTAGTTTGCATCTGCAATCCTTCCTGCAAGACGATACCAAAGTCACGACCAAGGCATCATTGCCCAACTTCCTAGAGAAGGACTCTGTCTTGTAATAGCTGGTTGAATAGATGAAATCGGTTAATCAGATCAAGATTGATAAACGATATTATCCTATCAGGTTAGCGGAAGACGGAGGTTGGCGATGCATGGCGACATGAGCATTGATTACCTCATATACGATGAGGGTCTACAGATCGGCAGACTCCCATTAATAGATAGGAAGCTATCTGTTTACTGCAATACGCCAGGTGACCGTAGACCAAAGGTGGAAGAGTAAGTTGTCAAGGTCAAACAGGGTTCACATCAGTGAATCATTGTAGAATGATCTTATAAGTTGTATCATAAAGCCGTGGGTTCAAGGACGCAGGTATATATACCTGGGCAGTCCCTGGTCTTAGATAGAGCATTAAGCAACTGAGAAGCGATTTTAACTATATTTAAGTTTTACTCGGAATCTTTTACCTACGAACCTTCATATACAATCTCCGTTTTGCGAAGAGAGATTATAAGCCTAGTTAGATTCCCTTGCCAATAGAAGTTAATACCCTTAACAAAATCCTAAAATATGGATAGGTTCCGGACTATATTCATACCGAATATTCAATTCCTTTACTAATAACTTGTGAATAACAAAAATATTTGATCAAGAGTCCAATGGGACTTTTAGGCAATAATGTTTCCCGTACAGCTAGATATGTGTATTGCCTTCCAGGCATTGGTATCGTTATAGTAATTAATGATCCAGCTTTTGTCACTTATGCGACAATGCTATATCTGCTTGTCCTCGCTTAAAAGACATTATAGTTGTACCTGTTGGGTGTTCGTAACAATGCAACCCTTGTTTAGACCTGAGAGGTCTCCTCATATGAAATAGAATACAATAATCAATTTTTAAGATATTGGGCGGCCTACCACAAGCGGTCTTTACCCCATGCCGTGGGGCTCTCATGAAGTCACAAATACCAATTCTCTTTGGAAACATGCGTGCATAATGATGCATATCTTTTATATGCATTGCTAAGCTGCATGGCTGTAAGTAAGATCCGCAGGGGTTTTTTGAATAAACTTAGCTATGTTGTGAGGGTAATTTCCTAAAAGGGTAGTTTGTTTTTGAAAACAAAAATGTTTTCAGAAAATTATGTGACATTCCAAATAGGTTAACAGTTTCCGAATTTGGAATAGCTCATCCTATCATGAAAATAATAGCCTTTGAAACTTGAGCATTTTGGCAAACAACTCCTAAAATTTCACTCTAGGTGGATGTTTTTATTTATACTCTTGGTCCCTCCTCGGGTCTTGGACTTGTGATTTGCATTTGGTATTGGCCTGCCAAAAGCATCTTTCAGAGGTCACACATTCAAACCCCAGCCCGGCCAACGCTTTCGATAAATGTACTATTAGGACCAATCCCAACTCATTACTCGGTCCGGTAAGTAACATGGCCTTTCTGGAACGCTTCAAAGAGATTTAGCGTTTCCGCAACTGAAAGGACCCTGGCTATTTTACCAGGGTCACTTGGTGCCCTTTCCCCTCCTATCTTCAAGGACAGGGGGCTTAATCAGCAGCTAAAACTATTGGTCCTTCCAGGGTTGGAAGTTAAACCAACCTATAATCCAAAAGTTGTTTTAAGTCCTTGCAGTTCCTTGGACCAAGAAACTGGTTGGGACCCCTAGTGGGGTCCTCTTCACAGGATCTCCTTTTGGTTTCTTAGTATTGATGATAATCTCGCCAACTTTTATTGGCACTATTTCTCATTTCTGTAGGAGGACTGGTTGTTGTCTCATCGGCCTTTGAAATGGTTGAGACTTGGTTGATTCCCTAGATCAAAGATGCAACCGTCACCATTTGTTATTCTTAAAAAGGTTTGCTCGACCATTGTCTGTCCACTACCCATGTTCTCTTTAGGACTTATGGGCTTAGGGACATCTCCTCTCATGCTCCTATTCTCGTAGTGCCTACAAAAGACGGTAATCCTTAGTTCCTACCATAGAGGGATCCCATATTTCGATTCTAGTTACCAGTGTCCGGGTGCCCTGAATACCCAATCAATGTTGCCGTTGTTGCTATTTAGAATATTTCAGTGTCTGATGATTCCCAGATCTGAGATAAGGCTCTGCTTTGGATATTGTTTACCTTTGGTTGATTAGGTCTTGCTATGAGTATTTCACTGTATGGTTTGCATAGAAATATCAGTCGGTCCTCTACTTTCTGTCTCAGGATAGGCCTGGCTACTTCTATGTTCTTCTAACATTTAGGCCAGGTGTGGTTCTTAAGGCCACAGTGTGTGCATTCCTTCCCCGCTTTCACTTATCAACCACCTCTTTAGAGCTTCCATCTTGTGCATTTTTCCAGTCTGTGTGCTCATCTTTGATTTGCTTTCCAAGTTTGTTTGTTCATGAGTTAGCCTTTTCAGTGTTCCATCATGAGGGTTTGTGCTTTTGTTTCTAGTTGGTGTATCCTTGTTTGGTATTAAACCTGTTATTGGTGTCATCACCCTTTAGCTTGGATGAGCAACTAGAAGAGGGTTCTCATTTGGAGAGTTTTCGCTGTTGCAGAAATTCCTCCTTCTGTCTGCCAACTTCTTTTATAGTTTCCATTCAATCTTTATTGGAGGAAATTGAAAATGAGATAACTGTCGCATATTGTGTTCAGGAAAAGTACTTTCCACTCGGGTCCTCCAAATGATTCCACTTAGTCCAGCCTGGATGTGAAGGTTTTCGAGGAGCAGAAGATAGGTGTCTATTGTTCCCTTATAAACTACCTGAGTCATTTCTTCTAGGGCTCGCCTTAACACCTCAATGCCGATATATCGATATGTGATTTCTTGCCGAAATCGATACCATATGGAACAGTACAGGTCTTGAGTTTATCTACCTAATCCGCCCATCACCCCCCGGTATTTCTCGAAGAAGGGACCTACTCTTTCTCACCTTTGTTTTCCGCAAGGCAAATACAATTGGGTGTACATGAAATTCCCTCTGTGTAGGGTTGCGATCGAAATAGCCTTCACAGATGTCAAACAGTTTCAAACAACTTGGTTCTCATGTACTTTAAAGAATTAGGATAGTTCCGCTATTAGCTTCACTGGTCGTGAGAATCATCTGATATGTTATAAGAAAGCCAAAGTTAACCTGTCCTCACGTACATTGTTTCAGCGAATTGATAGTAAAAGGGGAGCGCGTTCCAGCCTGCCGCCCTTTGTGACCTGTCCATTCTCTCCGCCACTATCGGACCCATCCTCATCTCGGTCTGTGGCATCACCAATGTTACCTGCTGGCAGTGGTGGTGGTTGGTTATTTCCTCCACAGTTGACTACTTTTCCCTTATCTTTCATAGGTGTTGATTCTGATAGTTTTGTTGCCACTATGCGCTGTGCCGGTGGAATCGATGGTTGCCCTTGGTTAGATAGTCCTAGATTACCATCACTATGCCCATGTTGAGTCTGCACTGGAACTGGTTTATCGGCATGTTGACATGCCAAGGTATTAATGTATAGCTACATTCCTACCCTCCGTTGCCATTGATGTTTAGCCTCAAGTTCTTGTTGCTCAATCTTGCTCCGAGTCCATTCCTTGACCTGATGATGTAATATAGCATTTAGGTCTATTAGGGCTTTAGCTAGAATCCGATCCCTTATTTCTGCGATATTTGCTTGTTGTTCCTTTTGTGACTGTTGGTGTCAGATTTCTTCCTGAACCTGGACATTTAATCTTTAGGGCTCCCTCTCAGTATTGCCACTCAGCCGTTCTAGTGCGCGGCAGCCTTCCTATATTGCAGCATTATTGTTAATAAGACCCATATCAATATGGCTTAATTCTGGCATTGTGATATATGTTGCCAGACCTGCTATGTCAATTAGGAGATCGCTATAGGATTAGTGTTCATTATAGGGCGTCCGTGTCAATGAAGTCTCCGGGGCCCTGCCCCCATTCAGCGCCAGGCCCCGGCCTATGGCTTGGGGAAGGGCCTTTTTGGGTTCATCCCCGCCACGCTCTCTGTCCAGGCCTAAATCACCCTTTGCCAGGTCCTAATTTCCTTGCTTATGGTTTATTGTAACTCGACCTTAGAGGTCTAACTGCCCTCTTCCCGATTTGCAATAAATGATTTACATAAACCGTATGCTGAAGAACATATGCACGGTACTATCATATGCACCACATGATCCTCACAAATCATATGAGCAGTAGTTTCCTCCATACAAAAGAATTTTCATAAAATCATACACACTGTAGATAATCTTGCCTGCCATATAGGTTTTTAGTATTGATCGCGCTGTTCAAAGTACTTTAATGTGGGAGAGGAGTACCTATCAACTAGGACAGTCGCCATGCAAATGGAGCTATGGCTAGGGCAAATTGGATTAGTGATACAAAGTGGGTGGAAACAAAATACTGATGCCCATTTCTCTAAAGTGGCTATGAATGCCACGAAATATAACAATACACCAAAAAGATATGAAACGCTAAGACATAATCCATAGCTGGGCTTAAGGCCAACAAATTCCTCTAGCCCAGCTCCAATTCCACTTGCTCCCACTCCTTCAATTCCACTCTACCAATCCCTCTAGCCCCCACTCTACCAATCCCAGAAGCTCCACCCACCAACCCAGTTGGGCAGACAACTATGTACTCCAAGGTCCTCTTATGCTCCAGAACCTCCCACGAGTAGGGCGGATAGGGGTGGTGTTACTATTCCTCCTACCAGTAGTACATCGGTTGAAATTGTTACCCCTACCCTAGGTCCCACCACTGGCACTATTCGGCCTTCCTAAACCTCCAGGCCCAGTTTGGACATCATGGTCGCCCGCCACATCCCCATACCCATTTCCATCCCCATCCTTATTCTCATTCCTGTTCCATCCAGCTTCTTATCTGCACCCACATCTCTACTTCCCTCCCTTTCCTTGCCTGCCTCGTAACTGCCATTTCTTCCAGTATCCTGCACTGCATGTAACAAGCCCAAATGCCTACCTAGGAGAGGTTGATTGTTGTGGTTGTTATTATTGTCATTGTCGTTGTTTGAGGGGTGGTTGGTTGGACTGGCTGGCACATTCTCTTGCCCCCTCTGTTCTTCCCCTGTCGCCGGATCAGGCTTTCCAGCCATGATATTCATAACATCGTGGACTAACCTTAGGTCCGAGACCTTGATGGTAACCTGTCCAGTGTGTGCCGTGCCCAGGGCACCAGCTATCAAGAATTTGTAAATTATATAAACTTACCAAGATAGTAGCTTAACTTACCAGCCATATTCACTGCCAAAAGTACCTCAGTCGCCACTTGAAGGCATGGAACAGCAGACCTCTTCCAATCCAATTGTTGTTGGAGTGGCAAGTTGGAGACAATCTCATGGCGGAGACGGTAAGACAGGGCTTTTCGAAACAGGTAGCCCCCATCCCGCTGATAGTTAATAATTTCCACCACTACTAACCTGCCTGCCAAGGATCGCGTAGGTTGCTACACCCTATTCACAACTTTCCCTGCATTTTTCTTACCAATGCACCATGCTGGAGGCAACTAATTGCCACCCACCTTCGACCCTAAAATGTCTTCCTTTTCTCTGGGTTTAGAAGGCATCAGCAAATTTTCTTTGGTTTGTTTTTCAGGATTTCTTTTGGTATGGGCAGTTTTATTGACTATTTTTTATTTTATTGTATTTAGGCCTAGCGAGTTGCTTGGAGGGGTGCCGGAGGTGAGTTAGAAGGAGGTGGGTAAGGAGGGGTGGGTGAGGAGGTTGGTGAGGAGATATGGATGAGGAGCTGGGTGAGGAGGTTTTTTTCGAGAACTGTAGGGTTTTCACTAGGAGTGCGAGAGTGTGATTAAAAGTGTTGGTAGAGCAAGGTGACTTGAGGATATGACTAAGCGTATATGTGTACGACCTCAAATCTGGCTGTATGCATCTATTTGTGTATGCATTCTATCGTTTCTCTAAGGAACAAATAATAATATTAGTAATGGCGGAAGGGAGAGGTTTGCCAAAAGAGAGGAAGGCCGGGAGATATCTTATACTCATGCGGTTTCATACTCTCTCAAGCTACCTATAAGACAAATCAAGTTCCATGTAGTTTAGGCGTATTTCAATTCTTGAAACATGATGCCTGATCAAAACTAATGTTCCTGTAAAAGGTGGGTACAAACATGTACTATTGAATTGTAAATTGATCAAGTTTGTGTAAAACTGTAACAGAATAATTATTGCGACAAATATTGTACTATGCTTTTCACATAGAATTGCCTTGAAAACTATATATGAAAGGTTGTATGAATATAAAGATATTATATCGTTCCTCTTGCAGTATCAAGTATACAATCATAATTACTAAATGATGTAATTAGGTAGCACATACCCGTGTCAGCTATTTCAAAATGTGATTTAAACTACTATCAAATTCACAGTTGGCTTCAGCATTAGTATATGTATTTAGCCGAGGCTTGAATAGGGTAACTGTATTATCTTTAACTTTTATTTGGTGGAATGTTTTGTTGGTTGGGTAGGTTTGGCTTCGGATGTGTTTCCCTCAGTTATGCATATGGGAAATGGTATAAATAATATTATGTGATAGTATATAGAACCTGGAGGTTACTGTATGACTACAACCCATGCTGGCAAGAAGTAGTGTCTATAGGGGAGCTGCTCAGCCTCAGTGAAAGGTCTAGACTATAATAAACGTGTAGCATTCAAACTCTTGATAATCCGAATGCATATGCATCAGAGTACATACATGCAACAAAGATGGACTTCCAGAATGATAATTTGGTATTACGTAAGATGTTGGGAACAGGGCTACATCAACTTCAACTTACTTTATTGTGCAAATAGATCGAAGGCTATTTACTGGTGGAGTGCTAGACACCCTCAGATTACTAAATAGTTCTGGGAATCCCATGACCTAGCAGGGTATACATTTTCAGGGTTAAACAGGGTTTCCACTTTCTATGACCATGCCCATGGTATCTAAGGATACTTCATATATATGGCTAATATAAGTACCGGTAGAATTTTATATATAGCTGATAGTCCCCCGATAGATAAGGGATCATCAAGCAATGGAGAAGACACCTTAACAATATATTCAGTTATTACTTGAAACAACTTTATAGCTTTCAAGACTTAAGTTACCTGTTATCTTTAATTTTAGCGGAGCTTTCCAGACAACTCTCCTACCCTCTCAACACAAGCACGGCCTAGGCAATTCAATAGTACTGAATTGGCTACCACGTAATTCTATATTGTTAGGCTCCAGTCTTCAAAGCAACTTAAGATGCTCTCATGCCGAGAGAATATTTCGACGCTTAAAGTTTTCATCTTTTCCACCAGTATGGGCACTGCCGACCACTCAACTTTAACAACCTATTTCCTATCTGGAGGGAAGGATACACTCTCGACAAGAATCCGGTAGCACTCCGACCGCTTGCTCGCATAGAGTGAAAATACACTGTACATATTTATCGACAAGACAGACGCCTGATACCTGCTTTTACTAACTGGAAATAATATTCTACCTTACTCTCTATTTGAAGAGATGATTGCTGCTGCCCATTTGAAAATACCGCGTTTTTAGAAAGTTGAACTATTCTGGTTCGCTAAAACATTTGTTTTAGAAAAAAACCTCTAATTGCATAAGCGAGCAGCCATGGCAATGGCACAAGATGAAACACCAATTCCTAGTCCTTTGGGTCCTGACCGGATGATTGAGGAAAAGCATACAGAATCTACCCCTTCCACATCTCTAATTCCGACACTGACCCATACCAGCTCTCTCATTACCCATTTGGGTTGATCACCTTCCAGAGTTTATAAACATGCCAAGCAACCTAAGAAACCTGTCCGTAGTTAACATTACTTTCAGCGAAATGTTGTCTATGGAGGACACCCCCTGTACTGATATCTGAAGGAAACTGCAAATGAGAATTATATTGCGATTTCGGCATTATCACAGCAGGCCAGGCAAGATTTCACAATACTAGAATTATTGCAGAGCCGTATGGCTAGGGGTGAGGTTATCAAGGAGGCTGAAATACATGAGGGCCACTGAGCACTTGAACACATAAATGGTGATACTGAAAGGGAGCAGCTAAGGTTACGTCCACAGGTTCGAGAAGAATTCCGACACCAACAGGCTCAACAGGAATTACAGGCAGATGTCTCGGTGAAAAGGGATCAGATGCTGGAAAAAGCCCTAATAGACTGAAAAGCTAAATTATATCTGCTGGAACAGGAATGGAATCTGAGGATGATTGAGCATCAAGAAACTGCGGCTCAACACCTAGGGCAACAAGGCCTAGGTATAAAGGAATACCTTTATAACTTGGTAAGACAACTGGCTGATAAACCACTACCGACCCAGAATGGGACCAGTAATAGTGATCGAAGACTATCTAACCAAGGGCAACCATTGATTCTAGCGGACCAGGGCAGAGTTCCAACAAAAGAATCACCATCGACACATAGGAGGGATAAGGGAAAAGGAGTCGACCATGTAGGAAATAACCTACCACAACCACCACTACCAAGTAACCTTGGTGATGCTCCTGACCCAGAGGATGATTGGTCCGATAGTGGCAGAGAGGATGGACAGGGAAGAAAGGGTGGCAGGCAGGAACTGGCACTACCTATACTATCAATTCCCAGAAATGATGTAACTGAAAAGGGATTAACTTTGGCTTTGTTAGAATGTATCAGTCACTCTCCTAACCAGCAAAGCTAATAGCAGAACCACCTTACTTCTTTAAAGGACATGTCAACCAAGATGTTCGAAATTGGTTGACAGTCTGTGAAGACTATTTTGAAGGCAACCCTACACAGTGGGAAAATCATGCACACAGATCAGTTTCTACATTGGGGGAAACTAAGTAGAACTAAGTAGAACAAAGTTGCACCTTTCTCTGAGAAATACCGGAAGGTGATTGGTAGATTTGGTGGATACACTCGAGACTCAGACTATTCCACATGGGATCGATTTTGGCAAGAAATGAACAAGCGTTACATCAGCATTGAGGAGAAAAGACTAGCCCTAAAA
Source organism: Tuber calosporum (assembly GCA_003316355.1). NCBI lineage: Eukaryota > Fungi > Ascomycota > Pezizomycetes > Pezizales > Tuberaceae > Tuber > Tuber calosporum. Next base: position 66,782 of record QFET01002521.1, read on the forward strand.
CAAATGACCAACATAGTTTATAAGGAAAAGAGAGACACTGATCTTCTGCTCTGCGAAAACCTTAACATCAAGGCTGGACTTACTGGAATCAGATAGAGAGTCCGAGTGGAAAGCAAACTTCATGAATAAATTTTACGACAGTTATCCAATCTGAAATTCTCCTCCAATAAAGAGTGGATGGAAACCGTAAGTGAAGTTGGCAGACAGGAGGAGGAAATTCTGCAACGGCGAAAATCATTATAAGGAGAACCCTCATCCAGTAGATCATCCAAGCGAAAGCTCGATGATACCAATAAGGGAGTCAATAGCAAACAAGAATAGACTAACCAGAAACAAATGAACAACCCCTTACGATGGAAAACGGCTAAGTCTAACCCATCAAGAAAGAAAGCAGGAACGCAAACCAAAGATGAGTATACGGACTGGTAGAAGGCTCATAATGGAATCTCATAAGAGCTGGTGGATAAGCAAAAAGCGGGGAAGGAAGGCACTTGCTGTGTCCTCAACAACCACACTTGGCGAAAATGTCGGAAAGAAATAGTAGTCGCCAGGGCCTTCTTTAAACAGACAATAAAGGACTGATCGATATTTCCACCGAAACAGCCGACGGCAACGCTCATCGCAAAACCTATTCAACCAAAGGTAAACAACATCCAACGCAATGCCTCACCTTGGTTATAGGAATTATAAGACACTGAAATGTCCTAAATGGCACCAACCGCGCTGCGATTGTGTATTCTGGGTACCAGGACACTGGTGACAGGAATCAAGATAAGGTATCCCTCTATGCTAGGCAGTGAGGATTACCTGCTTTCGTAGGAACTATCAGAATAGGAGTACAAGAGAAGTTGTCCCTAAGTCTATAAGTCCTAACGAGAACACAGTTAGTGGACTGGCAATGGTAGAGCAAACCTTTTCAAGCATGACAAAGGGGTGTGGTCACATATTTGATCTTGAGAAATAACCAAGTCCAACAGAGTTTTTAATAGCTGGCAGGACAACAACCAGGCCTGCAACATAAATGAAAAATAGTGCAAAATATTGCTGGCGAGATTCTCTTCAATAATAATAAATCTATACAATGAAACCTTTACCAGAGGAACCACCCGAAGGCCGATTGAACACGCAGAGGAAATACTGTACTGCGAAAGACAGCCTGTGTGACTTTAAAAGCCACATACCTCAATTACCCTGCCAACGGTGTGGATAGAACACTTGACCTCTTGCCAAAGCCCTACAACGCTAGCCGACTAGACAAGCACTTAGTAGGGACCAACACTATAGATAGAAACCTCCCCTAGTGCAGAAACTTTCTGTCTTTTTTGCAAAAATGCTGAGGTTTCAAAGGATATTATTTCCATGATGGGATGATCTATTCCAAATTTGCAAATTTTTAATATTTTCGGAATTTGACATAATTTTCAGAAAACCATTTTATTTTCGAAAACAAACTACCCTTTTAAGAAATTACCCTCAATAACATTGCAAAGTTTATTTTAAAAACCCTGGGGCATATTATAAATAACTATGCTTATTAGTGATGCATAAAAATGCCGTGCATAATTATGCATGCATGTATGTTATGAGATTGAAATTTTTTAATTCTTTGGGAGCCCCTTGGTAGGAGGTAAACACCACTTGTAGTGCTCCGCCCAGATTCTTGATACTTAATTATTGTGTTCTATTTCGTCTGAGTAGACCTTTCTGATTATAACAAGACTGGCATAGTCACCAACCCCCTATAAATATAACCACCATGTCTTTTAAGCAATGACGAACTGGTATAACACGGTCGCATAATTGACAAAAGCCTGATCATGAAAAACTTAAACGCTCACGATACTCAGAAGGCGATGCACATATTTGTGTGTATGGGAAACGTTATTGCATAAAAGTGCTACTCGCCTCAGGATCAAATAATTTTGTTATTCACGAAAAATTGCTAAAGGAATTGAATATTCCCTATGAATCTCTTCAGGATCTTATCCCTATTCTAGGATTTTCTGGAGACCAATTCTCTACTGGAAGGGATTATACCCGTCCCCTCTACCTGGAGATAGGAAAATATAAACATTTCTAGGAAATTGTGTCTGAAATCGCACATACAGGAAATTATGGAATAATAATTCCATTTGGGTGGTGGAATGAGGAATAACCAAATAAGGAAATACATGACATAGGAAACTGGAGTTTTGAGGCTCCGGGATGTCAGCTCCATCTTTTACCTGAAGACGAAGGTATTTTTATAGAATGGGAGGAGGAGGTATTGGGAGACCAGGAGGCAGTGGTATTAGGAGAATTGCGAGGGTAGATGAGGAAGAAGAAAGAGTCCTCGATTGACTTCCCGCACAATACCATCATAACAAGGATCTTTTTTGCGCACCAACTGCAGTAAAACTTACCTCTCTTCAAACCTTCAATCATACTATTGACCTTAAACCTGACTCACAACCACCCTGGAAACCAATCTATCAACTGTCAGAAAAACAGTTGAGAGCACTAGGAACAAATGTGGATGATATATTGAAATACAGAAGCATTTCCCCCAGCAAGTCCCCTGCCGGAGCATCAATACTTTAGGTTCCCAAACCGGATCAACGACTCAGATTGGTAGTAGACTGCTAAGGATTGAATAAAGTCACCATCCACAATAAAGAACCTCTCCCTCTAATGACTGAACTATGCGACAGTATTCAAGGAACCACTATTTTTATCAAGCTTGACCTCAAAGATGGTTATCATCTAATCCGCATACAAAAGGGTCATGCATGGAAGACTGCTTTCTGCACAAGATATGGCCTATATGAATATAAGGTCATGCCATTTGGCCTTGTCAATGCACTTGCAATATTCCAGTCAATTATGACTATGATCCTGAAAGACTTCTTCAATGAAGGGGGTTGTAGTATATATCGATGATATACTCATTTACTCTAAAACGCACTAGAATAATTTCACTATGGTAAAATAGGTACTAGAACAATTACGAGAATATCATATAGCCATATCTATGGCAAAAAACACCTTCGGTGTCAAATATGGGGTGTGTCTCGGTTATATAGTGGCGGTTGACGGAGTTACTATAAGCGAGCGCAAAGTTGAATCAATCAAGGCCTGGCAACCACTTACTTCGGTAAAAGAAATTCAAATCTTCAGAGGATTCTCAAATTTTTACCGACGATTCATAAAGAATTTCACTGCACTATGTCCACCAATTACCATTTTATTAAATGGAAATCAGATGGATTTTGCTTGGGGAGAAACACAACATAAAGCATATGATGAACACAAGTGACGGCTCATTACAGCTCCCATACTATGTCACTTTCATCCTGAAAGAGAAATGGTAGTAGAAACAGAGGCGTGCAATTACACTCTTGGATTTGTTCTTTCCCAATATATGGATAAGAAGTTGCATCGTGTTGGATTGCATTCCAGAAAGCTTACTCTGGCGGAGCGCAACTATGATATCCATGATAAAGAGTTACTGGCAATATTAGTTGTATTAGAAGAATGGCAACATTCCCTAGCAGGGACTGAATAACCTTTCACTATATATACTGATCATCAAAATCTTAAATACTTTCTCACGACAAAGACCTGGTCAGTAAGATAAATCCGATGGGCACAAAAGTTAACAGAATTTAACTTCATAATCATTTACACACCTATAACAAAGGGAGTGAAACCTTATGCATTAAGTAGGTAGCCAGTGTACCCCCCCTGTGGGCGGAGCTGAGCATGCCAAGCAGGCTATACTTCAGTCTCATCACTTTGAAAACCTCATGAACACCTGAAACTTAGTTGTCTCAGTTACATAGGGAAAGGAAAATTTACAGCAACTCTGACTGGGATTGTCTATAGAGCAAAGGACCAATTCATTTCGTGTGAAAAGGTTACAACAGAAAGCAAGAATTCCTACTTGAGGTTCTAAGTTAGCCGCAGGATACGACCTATACAGTACCAAGGATACCATAGTTCCTTCAAAAGGGAAAGTGCTTATTGGGACAGGATTAGCTATCAGACTACCAATTGGAACATAGGCCCAAATTGCCCAACGTAGTAGTTGGCAGTCAAGCATGGTATTTCCATTGGAGCCGGTGTAGTGAATACAGACTATTGAGGGGAGGTTAAGATCCTCCTAGTCAACACCCAGGCATGTTATTTCAGGTACGAACTGGAGGCCACATTGGGCAAATGATTATAGCAAGGATCGACAAAGTAGACCTTCTTGATTCAAGCAGTTAGATAACTGTGAACGAGCCAGCCAGGTATTTGGCTGCTTGGATATCCGGTTGGATGAAACTCTGCCGCAATTATATTTCCTACATTCTAATGCCAAACATGAGTACTTGGATGCAACTGATATAACCTTTCACCCAATATTCTCTTTAAGGCAAACCTTAATATCCAATACAATAATTGCTAAGTGCCATGTCAAGAAATTTGATATCAAATTCATGGCAAGGGTAAAAGACAAATGAAAGGATAATCCAGAGTGGATATATATGAAACGGCAGCTGCAACAATCAAGAGATTATAGCAAGCTAAGGCCAAAACAAAAGACCGTGACACATGGAATGGTATTCGACAAAGAGCACCTATATATTGCCCAAGACGAAACCCTGCAAACCAATATTGCAAAAGGATGTCATTACTCACAAGTTGCAGGACACTTCGATCAGGAAAAAACTGTAGAGATTATCAATGGAGATTTTTACTGGAAAGGAATTACCAACTAGATAAACAACTATGTAGGGTAATGCACACAATGCCAAAAGGCCAATGTACTAAGACATGCATGCTTTGGCCTACTACAACCCTTACGAGTACTGTTTACAGTTTGGGTATCTACCTTGTTAGATTTTATTACACAACTAACCAAATCTGCAGGATATAGCCAAATTATGGTTGTAGTAGACTGATTCACCAAAAGGGTACATTATATCGGGCTGGAAGAAAAAGCCACAGCAAAAGATGTTGGTCAGGCATTCATTAAAGAAGTTTGGAAACTTCATAGTCTACCAACTGAAATCATCACAGACACGGACACAAAGTTTGCAGGAGAAATTTAGCAGTCTCTGCGCAAGATGTTAGACATCAAAAGATATATGTCTACGGCATAGCACCTGGAGACGGATGGACAACGGGAAAGGGTCAACCATGTGCTAGGAAGTTACCTCCGGATATTTGTCAACTATGATCAGGATGATTGGTACCACCTTTTACTGTTAGCCAAGTATCCATATAACAACTCAGTAACAAGCGCCGATTGAATAACGCCTCTCTTTGCAAGCTATGGTAACTGTTGAAATTTCTTATTCATTTATATATGAATATTTCCTTGAACATATCGTATATTCTCTTACTTGGTTAGTGTTTCGGCAATACCTATTACACCGTATACATTACTATAGCTAGGACATACTGTGTGTTTATTTCTGTTAAATTTCATTATTACGATAAGGTTTCTTATGTATATTTCTTTATCTGGTATTCGGGTTATTTCGCTTGCTTATCACATATTTTAACGGTTATTGTTCCGTCCTTTATGTCTTATCATCCACAACGAAACCCCTCACACCACTTTAGATTTATATAAACTTTAGGGATTTTCTTGGCAGGTTTTCAGGGTCAAATACATTCGTACTTATGTTTTTCCTACTGACGTTATGGTAAAACACGTTCGGAATTATATTTTTCCCTTTTATATTCTTTTTAGATAACGGGAGGGCGCACTCTTGTATATATAGGGGCTACCGCCCACTTTTCTCGCTTACAAGAATAAGGAACAGACTACCTACCAATCTACCTCATAGATCTACCTCTCCTCATCAAGGCGTGCCTGCAATACTCATCTAGTATTGCGTTAGTATATTCCGATAGTTATAAGATCGTGCCCATAGACATTTGAACAGTAACCATCCTCAAACACAAAGGGTAAAGGAGCGTGAACCCTAGAATCCCGGAGCAACAATGTATGCTCACTGTATTGAAAACAATACATGAACAGGACAAGAAATCACTAGAAAAGACTCGGGAAGCAATGAATAACTTCTATGACCGCAAGGCTCACAGTCAACTGGACTTCAAAATTGGTAAGTTGGTTGTGCTAAATGAGAAGAATATCCGGACTAAGCAATCATCTAAAGAGTTAGTACCAATATTATACTATCCATTCAAAATCCTGGAGCAACAAGGAGACCTAGCCTACAAGTTGGAATTATCTGAACGCAGGAAAATCTATCCAGTATTTCATGTATCACTACTTCAGCCATACAGAACTTCAGTTCGACAAGGCCGAGAATAACCACCCATGACACCGGAGATTTTGAAGGTGAGCTAGAATGGAAGGTGGAAAAAATCATTAAGAGTAAAATAATCTCTTATGAACGAAGATTCAAAGGACGGTCAAGATCCATCCAAGAACTTCGATACTTTGTTAAGTGGAAGGGATGTTCAGAAGATGAGAACACCTGGGAACCACTGGAGCACTTACAGTATGTTCAAAAATTGGTAGAAGATTTTCATAAGGAAAATCCAGTCCTGCCAAAGTTGTACTAAGTAGAATCTAACGAAAGGATTTTCCTGCTGTGGCTAAGTTATCGCAGAAACCCTTTTAAACCTACTGGTAGGAGTACTAAAAGATTATATTGCTTCAGGACAAAGCCTGGAAAGGGGGAGCTGATGTTACACATATGGGAAATGGTACAAATTATTTAATGTGATACTACATAGAACTGGGAGGTTACTATATGACTACAACCCATGCTGGCAAGAAGTAGTGTCTATAGCAGAGCTGCTTAGCCTTGGTGAAAGGTCTAGACTCTACAAAACAGGGAGCATTCACACTCTTGATAATCTGAATGCATATGCACCTGAGTGCATACGTGCAAGAAAGAGGGACATCCAGACTTATCAACTGGTATTCTGTAAGGTATTGGCAACTGGGCTAGATCAACTTGATCTTAGTTCATTTGGCAAATAAATCAAAGGCTATTTACGGGTGCAGTGCTAGAGACCCTCAGAATACTAAATAATCTGAGGATCATTTGACCGAGTAGGGTTTACAATTTCAGGGTCAAATACGGTTTCCACATTCTATGACCATGGCCTTGGTATTTAAGGATACTTCATATATATAGTTAACATAAGTACAGGGGAGAAGTGTATAAATAGCTGAGAGTCCCACGATAGTTAAGGGATCATCAAGCAATGGAGAAGAGACCTTAACAATATATTCAGTTATTAGTTAAAACAACTTAGAAGCTTTAGAGACCCATCCTTACCTTTTATCTGTATTCTTACCAGTGCTTTCCTGACAGGTCCCCTACCCTCTCGATACAGGCACGGACTAGGCAATTCAACAGTACCAAATTGGTTACCCTGTAACACTGTCTCTGGACGACATTTTCAAGTTTCCAACATGTCCAATCTCTCTCTTTATACTTTGTTACGAGTTAAACTGTACCTTTTTCATCAAAACTCTCCCAAATTAAACAAATCAGGCTTCTCCTAATTCACACCACATCTTTCCTTCTCTGAGGGACCAGCAAAAAACTTCCCAAAAAAGCCCACCACGGCGCCTTCATCCCTCCCATTCTGCACATACCAATTCTACCCCGCCCAACCCCCCCCCACC
>QFET01002523.1:0-47352 GCA_003316355.1 Tuber calosporum
GTGAAGAGCTATCTACCTGTCCCCCTATGGGTCCTTATATAGGCCTCTTCCCGCAACCTTAAACCTTATGGCTGTGCAAGTGTGCAGCCATGTGAAACTCATACATCATATGACCTTCTAAGTGCGAAGGTCATCTGCACTAATAATAACCTTCATGACTCACAAGTGTGCGTCATGCGCAAGACCCACATGACTCTAAAGTGGTCATCTGTGCGAAATCAACTCATAATAATCTCATGACTCACAAGTGTGCGTCATGCGCGAAACCCACATGACTCTAAAGTAGTCATGTGTGTGAAATCAACTCCTACTAACCTCATGACTCACAAGTGTGCGTCATGCGCGAAACCCACATGACTCTAAAGTGGTCATGTGTGCAAGATCCTCGTAAGCCTCACAAGGCTTACTTTGCTTTTCTGTCCTTCCTGCCTAGCGCTCTTCTAGGCAATCGTGACATCTACTACCGTGGCCAAGCAAACTAATTAGGGTTTTTACCCTACCAAGTCGAGTTCAAAAAATGGACATCTATTATTACTTTTTAGTTTTGTTATTCATTTTGATTGTTATAATAAGAGAGGGTAATCGAGGAAAAATGCGATTTGAAAGGACTGCTTAGGGGGAGGGAGCTCATGTTAGGCACATGAGTACAAGGTACTGGAATCCAGCACTGAATTCATACGAAAATTGGGCTGAGATACTACTCAGACCCCTCCGGCCACCTTAATGGGCCTTCAAGTCACATGCGGCGCCTACTGAAAAATATGTCCCGTTACTAAAATGCCAAGGTTTCGGGCCCCTCTTGTAAAACCCTATATGTAACCCGTATTGGTTACTAAGTTTTAAAGCTGACATGGCTAACGGAAACAAGTAGGGCTAGTAAGTGGTTAGTTTGTTTTGTTATTGGTTTCAAGTATCGATTGATACTTAGTTTGTTTTGTTATTGGTGTCAAGTATCGTTTGATGCTTAGTTTGTTTTGTGTTCGGTTTTATGTATCAGTCTGCCACCCGATATGTTTTATGTTGGGTTTTATGTATCAGGCAGACACCCGATATATTTTATGTTTGGTTTTATGTATCAGAATGATACATATTTTGTTTATTGCACCATTTAGGTGCATGAGGCATTTGTTTTATTTGAGGACTTTACAAGCGGAGCTTGGTTATATCCGTTGATTGGAAATCAAATGGAAGGATATGGAAAGCTTTGGAAAAGCGAGATCTTGTATTTAAGAATGCCCCTCTAGAGCATAGATAGGGAAGACTTTGACAGACAGAGTTTTCAATATACTTGGTTGAGCAGTTACGTCTTTTCAGTTCGCACGAAACTACAGTAAGTAAGTCTAGGACTTAGCGAAGCTGGCGATATAGTAATTACCGGCTGTTTGACAACATATTGCGATCTCTGGTAGCTATCACACACTTGGAGTCCCGACAGTTTGGGATGTGAGTTAGTTATCGTTATACCTTACCTAGACGCATCCCTTGGTTCCTGATACACCCAGGGAGGCGTTACATTTTTTTAACTTCAACAAGTAGTTGGGTTAGAAGAAGGCTGAGGTTAGGAAACCTCAGGCTTGCAAACATTTGCCCAGAATAGGTGACGAGTGACTTCAGACGAGGTCAGGTAAGCAGATCCTGTGACAGGAACTTACCAAAAAGAAAGGCAGTCAGAGATCCAAAGGCGAACAATCTACGGCATCTATCTTCAAAGTAGACAAAGCAGGAATACAGTTATCCTGAGACCAAGCAAAGCAATTGCTAGCGGAATCAGCAAAGGAACTAGCTAAAGAGAAAGCGAGAACTCCAGGAGAGTTCCACGGTACGCAAAAGGGATTGAAGGGTAAGCAAGTAGCAACACCCAAGGACGATCCAAGCAGCTCAGGCAACGATGAGAGCTCAGATAGCTCTAGTGATTCTGACGATATGTCGAATCCAGGACCTAGTAATGCGCCAGTGGCTAGAGAGCCAACACTAGCAACTACAGCGAAGCTTAGCATCAAGGTTCCTACACCAAAGAAGTTCACTGGTGAGGGAGAGGACCTTAAACCAGAAGCGTTCGCTCGTTGGTACCAGTCAGTCCAGTTATACCTAAGACTACACGGAGTCAACTCCAAAACAGACAGAGCGGGAAACTATTGGATACTGTACACAGAAGGGAGAGCTCAAGAAGCAGCTTTCCAGGTGGCAGAAAACTATGGCGAAGACTTAACCAGAGATCAGCTTATTGATTGGTTAAGAGAACGATTCCAGTCATTCAGACAGAAGGATGACCTTTACAAATGATTCCACGAGATTGAGCAAGTCAAAAAGGGGAAGACGCAGCGCATGACAACGGTGGCTACAGATCTGTTGATGTACCGATCACGACTACCAGAAGGCACCATTTCCGAATATGCCTTCATCTAAAGATTCTTCCAATATATGTACAATAGGCTAAGGCGAGATGTCGAAACATTGTTTGATTCGAGCGAAACAATCCAAACCATGATAGCCTATGCAGAGAGAGTTGATGCAATCCTCCACGAACTGGAGCCTAAGGAAAGGAAAAGCAGCAAGATTGATACAAGGATGACAACTCCAAGAAGGACAACAAACCTCAATGGAAGAAAAAGGAATTAAGCAAAACGAAGACTCCAAGAGAAAAGGGAGCATGCTTTACCTGCAGAGGTAAAGGACATATGGCAAAGGATTGTCCCAACAAAAGCGACAAAGGCAAAGGAAAGACACCTAAAAAGGAAACATCATCGAACGGGAGTTGAAGAAGTCAGCAGCGAAGATGAAGTATATGTCAATGCCCTAGAAGTCGAGACCAATGCATCAGCACAGAACACTCTACCCAAGGGAGATAAGAGCCACACAGCCTTGGAAGGAACGATCCTGATTAACGGCAAACAAGCAAGAGTCCTATTTGATACAGGAACAATAGGGACAGAACTATTGAGCCCAACCTTTGTCCCTATATACGGAATCCATGTACCGAAATGGCAACTCCGGCAACCATTCATTAGGCTATGAAAGGGTCATGATCTGAATCCCAGAAAGAATGCATTGTCAGCATAGCAATTGGGAAGATGAAGACTACAGGCAATAAAATGATGGTGTGAAACTTAGCCAAGTACGATGCTTTGATTGGAATGCCATTCCTATCGCGAAACAAAGCATTAGTCAAATGTGGAAAGCTGAGCATTCACTTAACGGACCACAAGATATGGGTCAATTGCACGCCAACAAGTGCCAGAATTCGAGCAGCTGTGACAAGCACAGAAGAGATAATGGAACAATACCCGAAGGTATTCCCAGATCCGATTCCTGAAAGGTTACCACCTTTAAGGAAGATCAAGCACCAAATCAGATTAAAGGATCAAGAGAGCCTGAAGACGATGCCAACATACTCAGTACCAGAAAAGTACGAGATTCCACTCATAGCATGGCTGGACCAGAAACAGCGAGAAGGAGTCATTGAAAGGGCAGAAGTGCCAGGAGCAGCACCAGTGTTTGTATCAGTCAAAGGGAAGACTGATGGCAGGATCAGATGTCTAGCGGACCTTACAGTGAGAAATGACAATACCCGGAAGGATGAGGAACCTATTCCGAACCACAGGAGATTACTAAATGCACGAGCAAAGGCGCGATACAGGAGCAAGATTGACCTAAGTGACGCCTATTTTCAAACCATAGTGCACCCTGACGATGTTAAATATTTCAGTTTCAAAACACCCTCTGGGGGTTTCGTCAGCAAGGTAATGTTACAAGGAGTTATGAATGCACCAGGAACATTCATGAGGATCATGTCAGATCTACTCGCTGACTATCTAGGAGAATTAGTGTGAGTGTACATCGACGATATACTCATATTTTCCGATACAGAGTCCGACCACTGGAAACACATTAAAGCGGCCTGTGACAAGTTGGAAAAGCGGAGTTCTTTGCGAGCAGGAAGAGGTTGGACTTCTTCGTTAAAGAATTACAAGTACTAGGACACGTCATCGATGACAAGGGGCTTAGAGCATCACCTGAAAAGATGAGGAGGATTGAGGAGTGGGAAACACCTAAGAATAAGAAGCATCATCAGGAGTTCTTAGGATTGGTAAATTACATTAGCCAATTCCTCCCACACATCGCCACTATCACGGCACCCTTGACAGACCTTACCGGAAATAAGGAGTTTTTTTGGACACCAACACATGATCAATGTATCGAGAATGTAGAGGAAATCGCTAAACTGAACCAGGTCATGAGACTAATCAACCATACATCAGGACAAAAGATATGGCTCATTACCGATGCCTCTGACTCAGGGGTAGGAGCTTGGGTAGGACAAGGAGACACACCTGAAATGGCGAGGCCTGCGGCATTGCTCAGAAGGAAATTTACCCACTCACAAATGAATTACGGAACTTCCGATAAGGAGGCACTTGCAATTATGGATACCTTAACCTCCTTTAATCATATTCTTGCAGGGCATGAATTTACGATGATAACTGACCACCAACTACTGGTGTACCTGAAGACAGCCAAGAACCCCTCACACAAGCAGCTCAGGTGGCGATCCCACTTGGGGAAATACGAGGCAAAGATATGTTATAGGCCTGGGAAGGGAAACTATTTAGCTGACACTCTTTCCCATCTTTAAGAGCAATTTGATCCAGAACCAAACTACGCTCAAGACCCTGCCAACGAAGAAGATTCAAACCCTCATAACATACCTTTTACATTCTCAAATATGACAACCTTCGAAACACTTGGTATTGAAGAACCAGTTTTATCGGATAACTCAGATTGCTCTATCAGGGCAGGAAACGATTGGGGAGACAGAGTCACCCTAGAGATTAGTGATGATGAGATAAACTATGCGGCCATGCACTGGAGTGCATGCTACGATTGTCAGTGTACCATCCATGAGGACGAAAAACTTAGAGATAAGATAGTTCTACCCAAGCTAGTCTCTACCTACGAAGAAAGGAATAGCATCTTGCTACCTCCACAGCCGGTATTGGACCTGGATGCTATCAGACAACGTTTGAGCGAACAACTAGGAGACATGAGTTTGGATTATCAGGACCAGGAGAGTCCCTACCAACAACTACCAAAGGAGCCTAGGCGGCCCCTCTACTCCAATGCGGCACTAGGCCAACCAAGGCTTATACCAGTCATCGAACCAGCTACCCTCCCTCACCACCAGCATACACTCTACGAGCTTTAAGAGGACGAGGAGGAGGAAGTACCACGCCTGGAGCGAGTACAGGATGAACGGGATACGGCAGCAGTAGTGGCAGAAATGAGCAGCGAATGGAGAAGACAAATGGTGGAAGCCTACAGGAACGATGACCTATACAAGCAGGCTTCTGACGCTAGCAACACTGGAAGAGGTGGCAAGCTATCCCACTATAAGATCGGTGATGGACTAATGTATGCAACAACCAGGGGTGGTCAAGATTGCCTATACATACCTAAGAGACATGCAGTGAATGGAATGACACTCAGCGAGATCGTTATTGATGAGATTCACAACAGAGGACACCATAGTGCAGATAGGAATCTACGCTATGCTACAGAATACAAATTCTGGCCCGAGATGAGGAAGGATTTTCGAGACTATGTTCGCCAATGCGATTTATGACAAAGGAATAAGGAACGCAACAAGCTACCTGAAGGAGAGGCAAAGTCTATGCCAGTACCCTACGAGATATTCACCTCCTACGCTATCGACTTTGGAGGACCATTCAACAAATCTGGAAACAACAAGTACGATACAGTACTAGTGGTTGTCAATAGGGCGGTTGAATTCACTTGGTTTATCCCTACGCATTCAAGCAGTCAAGCTATGGAGACCCTCACCCTTTTCCGGCACCATATTTTCACTCCACATGGAGTACCTACGTCGATTATTAGCGATGCTGACCCACGTTTTACCTCACGGTATTAGGCCCAAAGCATGAAGTCTGTGGGGATCAAGCACATCAAGGCAGTACCTGGACACCACGAAACCAACGGCCAGGTTGAGAGAAAGATTAGGGAACTTAAGACCACCTTGAGGAATGTTGTTAACAAGCGCCAGAACAACTGGTTACTTGCGCTTCCCGAGTTAGCAGCCTACGAGAATGCAGGACATTCTGATGTCCTGAACATGTCACCATACAACGCCGTGTATGGACGAGATTACCCTATGCTGTCGACTATCAGAGTCAGAAATACCCAGGTGCCTGCCCCTGATGACTTCCTGAACAGACACCAGCAATTGCGTAATGAGACCTTTCAATCTGTCAAGTTGGCAAGATTTAGGAGAACCATGATGGCAGCAAGAAGAAGGACCACACACAAACCCATTAATGTGGGCGAACGATTGTTAGTTTGGGGGGACCAGTTTGCTACAGAATCTGGTAGAAGAAAGAAACCGGAACCCAGATGGCGAGGACCCTTCGAGCTGTTGGAATACGACTCCCACAAACAGAACTACACAGTTAAGATGGACGCTAGGATTTACCGCCGCAAGGAAGGGGTATTTCATTGCTCAACAGTTAAGAGGTTCATGGAGAACGATGATGAGAGGTTCCCTAGCAGAGCCCATGAGAAACCAGCGCCCATCCTCATTGAAGAAGTACCAGAATGGGAAGTTGAACAAGTGTTGGACCACGGTCAGCACTATGGACGAGACCAGATCCTTATTAAGTGGAAAGGTTATGCAGATTCTGAGAACAGCTAGGAGCCTGACGAAGGATTGGAGAACGCTATGAACCTTGTTCAGGAATGGTGGACAGATAACTGTCCCGGCGACGAGTTTCCTATCATTACTGGATATATGGAGATCAGATTCACGCCAAAGACACCAGTATACGGGGAGTTTGCTGATGAAGGAAAGATGAACGATGGATTTTGGAAACCCTACTTGGAGAGCGACTATGACGACTATGGAGATTGTGATGATGGCGAGGTTATCAAAACTTGGTTTTGATTAGGATTTTGATATTTAGAAATTTGTTTTTTTTAGTTTTTAGTTTTTAGAAACAGTTGTTTTATTTCCAGGGTGTAACCCGTATTGGTTAGTATATTTTAAGGTTGACAAGGCTAACGGACACTAGCAGGGCTAGTAAGGGGTTAGTTTGTTTTATTATTGGTTTCAAGTATCGATTGATATTTAGTTTGTTTTGTTATTAGTTTCAAGTATCTTTTGATGCTTAGTTTGTTTTATGTTGGGTTTTATGTATCAGGCTGACACCCGAAATGTTTTATGTTGGGTTTTATGTATCAGGCTGACACCCGATATGTTTTATGTTGGGTTTTATGTATCAGGCTGACACCCGATATGTTTTATGTTTGGTTTTATGTATCGGAATGATACATATTTTCTTTGTTGCACCGTTTAGGTGCAGGAGGCATTTGTTTTCTTAGAGGACTTTACAAGCGGAGCTTGGTTATATCCGTTGATTGGAAATCAAATGGAAGGATATGGAAAGCTTTGGAAAAGCGAGATCATGTATTTAAGACTGCCCCTCTGGAGCTTAGATAGGGCAGACTTTGACAGACAGAGTTTTCAATATACTTGGTTGAGCAGTTACTTCTTTTCAGTTCGCACGAAACTACAGCAAGTAAGTCTAGGACTTAGCGAAGCTGGCGATATAGTAATCGACGGCAGTTTAACAACCTATCGAGATGTCCGGTAGCTATCACTCACTTGAAGTCCCGACAGTTTGGGATCTGGGTTAGTTATCGTTATACCTTACCGAGATGCATCCCTTGGTGCCTGATATACCCAGGGAGGCGTTACAATATAGGTCGTCGCAGTCCCTGTGACAGTATCCTGTCAACAGGGTATATGAGGATGGAGACCCTAACAAGCCAATGCAGCTGGAACGAAGTACATAGAATCCGTTTCCGCAGAGGTATGGCCCATTGCGTACAGCCGTCACTAGAATGGACTGATAGTAATAGGATGCTTTGTGCCAAAATGAGAATATGATAGGTGGGCTCCAGGAGAAATATGAGAACCCTCTCAGACCCTGAAAATATTACTATCATGGTCTAAGGACCTATCGCAATAGCTTGATAATGAGAGGCATAGCGATACGATACGCTATTGGAGCGATGGTAAGTATTAAATTATCTAGAATGCCATCTGCAAGACACAGGGAAAGCCTGTAGTATCCAGATAGGTTACCAGCCAAGTATGCCACGTGGAGGTCTAAGAAACTATTGGTAAATTCCACAATGGACAACCTAATTCTAAGAGACAGAACAATGAACGACATCTCAGACTGAGAAATGGTTCATTCATTCAGAAAATAGAGGAGCTCCGACGTGACGATAAGCTGCGTGGGTAACAATATTCTCTGAGGAAGAGGTTCTCGCACTTAGTATTGAAGGACGGAAACTGTTGGAAGTTTATTAAAATATAAAAGTTAGAAATAGTCTGCGAACACTCAGATGCTGGATATAAATATCAAAGTGCCTCACAAGCTTTAGACATCATCGAGCAAGGTAGAAGACATCTTATTAATATTATAAGTTTTACTCTAAATATTTTACCGACGAGCCTTATTAGACAATATCCGTTTACCAAAATGATACAAGCCAAGTTCCATTCGCCTACCCTTAGAATCGACTTGTTCCGTGGTAGCCAATTCAGTACCTTTGAATTTATTAGGCCATTCTCGTATTGAGAAAATCAGAGAACTGTCAGGAAAGCTCGTTAAAAACTATAATAAAAGATTAAGGTTCTCGAAGGCTGAATTTTTATAGAAAAACTTAATTCAAATTTGAATATATTGTTATGGTCTGTTCTCTGTTATTTCATGATCCCTTAACTACAGGGGACTGCTTACTATTTATACACTTTTCCCAGTACTTATATTGGCCATATAAAAGAAGTATCCTAGGAAACTTCAGCCATGGTCTAAAGAGGGCGAACACCATTTGACCCTGAAGATGTATGACCCTACTACAGCAAATGATCCCCCGTACTGTATATTTCTCTTAGGGTGTCATGCACTCCAATAGTAGATAGCCTTTGATCTCTTTGCCAGATGAACTAAGTTCAAGTAGATGGCGCTCATTTGCGACCATCATACAGAATACCAGGTGATCAGTCTGGATGGCCGTCTTTCCTGCATATATGCACATATGTGCATATGCATTCAGATTATCAAGAATGCAGAATACGTAATAAATCGACTTAGATAAATTAATCTTGCAACTTTCACCGAGGCTGGGTAGTTCTGGATATGATCGTACTCTTTGCCAGCATGGGTTGTAGTCAATATGGTCACCTCCCAACGCTATATACTATCACATCTTTAGACTCAAAAGTCTAGTACCATTTCTCAAATCTGTAACACAACTACCCTTAGCAATAACAAGCAATAGGACGGCGGTCATCATGATCGCAACCCTTAACCTACTGTAAAATAATATATACAGCCGGAGAAAGAGATATAACACTACCGATGCCAGCTAAAACTCGCACCACACACCCATGTCCAAGAGGTAAAAGGGAGCCTGTGCCACGACCCTCGACATCCAACCCAGGTTCGATCACCTGACTATGGAAAAGGTATGGAGGATCATCTCACTGAGAGGGCCACACATCGACGACTACGTCTTCACTGGGCTCTCGTTAGAACAATGAGATACAGGTTCAATGGCCGTCACTCAACATCCTTCGCAACTAACCAGGGGACTACCCAGAGGTCACGACAATCATCAATCCTCTTCCTAGTCAGTGTCAAAGAACTTGGTGGAATCACCACAAGTGAGAGCCCCGTGGTGAGAAGCTACATACTGGTGTACGTGGACGATTTCCGCATTCTCAGTACCTACTACTCTCAAGGAGAGGGGCAGAAACGCTACCAGAAACTCATGGACAAGCTCTCCTGCAGTGCCGAGGCAATCGGCTACAAAACTTCCCCTGACAAGGAAGAAAATGTCCATATCTGAACCAAACCTGACATGTCCTACGACCGAAAGTAGGAGGACAACCAATCCCGTCAAAAGAGGTACTTAGATAGTTCTTGTAGCACATAGCCCAGGACCTCAAGTGGGACTACCACATATGAATTTTGATCACCAAGAGCACTAACTCTGGCAACAACATCTGGGCTGTCACAGCAAGATACCCCATGTGAGGGCTCAAAGCTTGGATGACACTGAGGTTGATTAAAGGCCTAGTACTACCACTACTTACCTATGGTGTGAAATTCTGGAGAAGGAATAAATGCCTACGGGAGGCCAGTCCACCCAAAACAACATCCCAAGGAAAGCCTATACCCTTGAAAAGAAGACCCAGGTTGTAGCCTTTCAGGATGAACTTGGCATTCCCCCTCTCGAGCTCCAAATGGAATACAGGCAGATCCTCTCAACCCTGAGGGGACATTTCATGTGGAGGGAAACAGCATGGACTCACGAATGGACCAACAAATACAGGGCAAAAGATATAATACTTGAGTGCTTCTGCTACAGCCTGGGAAAAAACCGACTCCTGATAGCCACCCTGGACACCAGAACCGCCAAAGTGGAAGACAATGGCTCACGTTATCAGGGAAGGCCGAGAGGCAAGTACAAATACCTCCGTACCCGCACCCAACAGGACCTCAAACGCCTGATTGGCCTCATAACAGCTGCTACGTGGCCATATAAGGGAATTACTGGCCAAAGACAGGATTGCCCCTTTGGGAGGAACAAGATATCAACAGACCACCTAACGAACTCCTGCAGTATAACAACTAGCAGAAGGGCATTCCTACACTGTGACAAGGAATACAAAGACCTCTTAGAGTGGATAGACGGATGGCCTAAGTGCCTTAAAAACAAGCCCTGCATGGAAGGAAGTGGACAATTTGACAACGCCCAAGTTCGAAGAGTAACAATCAACCTGCCTACCTCACAGGTGGTAAGGAAGGGGGTTAGGACTATGAAACCATGTAAGATATGCCAGCAACTGGTCTATCATGACAACCAGCATGAAAAGGTACGCGCAAACACCCATGACCCAGCCAGAAAAGGCAGGGGCAGGAGGAAGAAAGGCACGCCGGGCGGTGCATGAGGCATAAGCTGAGCCCACAGTATTAGAGGGCCCAGACGACCAGGGGAGCAATGCTGGTCTCGCAGTGATTTCCTTATCTACCTGACCAGGGGGCCAGGGGTCTCTCCTGGGTTTCGTTGGTATGGGATATTGGGGGTCTCGTATCTCTTTCATTATGTACCCGATCAGGGGGCCAGCGTGGCAGGCCTGAGTTTTGTGAGTCTGAGAGGTTGGGGGATTGGTTTATTTGTTTTCCTTATATACCCGATCAGGGGGGCATGGGGGCAGGCCAGAGTTTCGTTAGTTTTTCGAGGTTGGAGGATTCGTTATGTACATGACTATGAGGCCGTGGGGGCAGGAAGCGGTTTCTTTTGTCAAAGGTTCTCCTATGTTGAGGGAAGGTAGTGAGCGGGGAGGTCTCATTTTTTTTTATCTGGAATTTTGGTTAGCCACAGGCGGAACTTAAGATTTCCTTGTGGCGGCTCAGGCTCGGGGTAGGTGTCTCGAGACGCAGCAAAATACCTTTAGTTAGGGGCAACACTTCGGCAGCTGTAGTAAAGAATGAAAATTAGGTTCACTCACACACACTCTCTGCATTGGGCTAAGTCTCATCTTTCATTCCTTCCTCTTGGCCCTTGGGCTATAGAGCCAAACTACGGTTCTATCTCCCATGAATATATCATTGAATTTTCTAAGAGCCGATATCAAGGGGATCAATATCGGTCACAGCATAGTGAACAAACCATCCATTAAAGGCAATACAAGAAACCTACCCTACACCGGTACCAGGAACTTGTAATCCTAATTCTCTGACGTTTGTGAACACGACTGGGTCCGTATATGCAGCTAAGGCATCTTGCATAGGACCCAAAAAGGGGTCGTTTCAAAGTACATTTTTTTTCTCTTTTTTTCTTTAACAAGAAATCCAGAAAATCTTCAGTGATTGAAAATTGAACTATATACATAAGTTAATATTTAAAAATGTTGAATGCAAGATAGTTGAATGATAATCTAGATACTGAATAGTAAATGAAGCATACAATATATATATATATATAAAGTAAAATCAACAAATATCTAGTAATTAAAAGGATCCCCCCCCCATTCACATATACAAGCTTCAATGCAGGATGGCTAGGAGTCTATATGTGGATTGATCCTATCTTGGGGATATTTCAACGACTCTACCTCTATCACCTGCCATATACCTGCAGCAGGAATATGAATAACAAGTCTGACCCATACTATATCCTTCATCTATTTCAAAAGGTCTCAATTGGATTGAGATCAGGAGAGTTTGCAGGCCAACCTCATTTCAGAAGCCCTTGCCCATCAAGTGAAGCAGTGGGATAATGATAGATAGGCACAGGTGCATTATCCTCCGTTATCATAAGTCCTGGTTGGAAGAGCTTCACTTGAAGCCCAAGGGGATGAAGGTGAGGAATTAAGATTTGCTCATGATACATGAACCAATCTAGTCCTCCCTTCCTTTCTTTTCCACCAACCTTGCTCTCTGGAATAGGATGTGAATTTTTCAATCCATACTCTGTCAGGTTAAACCTTACAACTTACTCTTTTTCTCTGTCCCATTCCTGCTAGAGCTGTAGCTCTGCTACATTTTTTTTATTTTGACTCTTATAAGGTGTAGGATAGAGATACTATAGAAGTTCATGTTCTAAATAAAATTAATGTATATTAGAAAATATTCTTAATGTTTAATTAATGTACATATAGATTCAGATAGAATAAATTGTTGATACTTGAATTTCTACCACAGGAACCTGGAAGTATGTCCTGCCAAATACTACAGTTGCTCGATTCGGTAACTTTTGATTGAGTTTGTGGTAAGATATGCTTCCCCGGTATTCTACAATATCCTTCTACACGACATCTATGAAGATCACCTACTTCAAGGTAAGACTAAACAGTAAAGATAATATTATGCTGGTCTTGATATCGATAGCGCAAGTACAAGGCTTGTCGTGCAACTCGCTGCTATGGTGATATTGAGGGATTCTCTGAAGGTTTTCATCAATTTATCCCATTCTCTGCCAGGACTCGTTTTACTCTTTCACTCCTAACATCTAATCCACCTGTAAAAGTAGTAATAATATCTATTTATTTACTTAATTTTTTTTTTTTTTTTTGTTAAATCCGTGGTTTTATTCGTACTAAGTACAGGAAAATCCTGGCATTCACCCTGAGGTATGGCCTAAAAACCCCAATAACATAAGAAACTTCGCCTCCCCCATAAAATAACAAATAACAATAGAAACACTATCATAAACATCAAGTCATTAGACCCAGGGCGAAAAATCAAAATCAGGACCTCAGGTCCGAGTCTCTCGTAAACGGAAAAATTCCCAACCTAACAGGAAAGTTCAACCTATTCCGCGTTACAAAGGAAACAAAACCCTTCATTAAGGCTTTCCCTTTATCACCTCTTTCCCATAGGGCTGAGCCTGTGCTTATGTCAAACATTCCCTGATCTACCCCCTCCTTTGGCCGAGCCAGGCCGGGGCAAAACGAAATCACGTGTTCGAAGGTCTGAACTGACTATAGACATAGGTCACAAGTCGGATCCTGGTCCTGGCTGGACCAGCTGGCCTGCCCTCTTAGATAACTCTTGTTCGATCTCATCTGGTGTATCCTACCGGCCTGGAATTTCAGAAGCGTCATGAAAGTCCAGCAATCGCGGTACGGTGGTCGATATATATAGTACTCCGGGTATGCCTCCTGTACCCATCTCTTATCTTCCTCTTTCCTAACCCACTCCCTGGCCTCAATATACGCCTTCGCGGCGTCCTCTTGAACCATTACGAGTCGGTTTGGCATTACCGGAAAGGGCCTTGACTGATATATCTCAGCAGCCGTAGCCCCTACTTCATCAATCGGGAGGCGGACTTGGACCGAGGTGGTAGAAGTTGAGTCCCAAACCTTTGGGCGTAGACCACCACTTCTGTCGAAAGCCTTCCTCCTATTCGTGGGGTATCTGAAGCTGTCTGGGAGCGGAAAACCCCCTGGCAGTATTGTAGTCGCAATGTTATTCACTGGAATGGTAGATGTTATGCGGACTGGTGCCATTAGGGACGCTTGTAGCAGGTAGAGTCAGACCGGGGCTAAACATGCCTCTGCCGACAAAGCTGTCAGGTTGGTAGAGAGGAAGGCGTTAGTTATCCATCTGAGGACTCGATTCCAAAACCTCTGCATCTTTTTCATCATGTTGATGCTTGGGGTGAGGATCTCTGCCCCGTATAGCGTGGTCGGCAATAGGATGCCCTTGGCCAATCTTCTCGCTGCGTAGGGTGAGAGTCCTTTTCCCGGCATCGATAGTCTATGAATTCGAAAGAAAGCGGACTGTGTAAGCACCAGCCTTTTCGCAAAATGTGTCGTTGTTTCTCTGTTATCGCCTAACCAAAAACCCAGCCATTTTACCACTCGCCCGGCCGGCTGTATAATGTGAGACTGAAAACTTATCGGGCACTCGGAGACCTCTTGCCTCTCTCTCGGCGTTCTCCAGTTCACCAGCTCTGTCTTGTCGATACTGAAGGAAAGGTCCAGATCTTCTGCTCGACTGTTGATCCTTTCCACCTCCCCCTTCAGCAAACATGAATTTCGGTACCATGAATTGGACGCAACTGTAATCTGGAAGTCGTCCACATATGAATTAGAAAAGCTCTCTTCTGGGTTATCTGCCGTGTGTAGACCACGAACATATATCACAAAGAGGAGCGGGGACAGGGTGGAGCCTTGCGGGATGCCACGATCGATTCTGTATTCCGTTCGTGAGCTGCCCGGATAGGCCAGTGTAACTTTTCGGAAAGCGACAAAATTCTGTATCCAATCGGTTATGTATGTTGGGAACTCCTGGTTTCCTTCGAGGATCCCCATGAGCTTGTTTTGGTTAATGTTGTCAAAACCCCCTTTCACATCCAGGAAGACCGTTGAGACCTTCTCTCCGGCGAATTGACTCTCCTTGACCCTGTGTTTCAGTGATAAGACTGCATCTACTGTGGACCTCTGTGGCAGGCTTCCAGTCTGATTGATGCAATACATGTCCGTTTTATAAGCATTCGTCATAAGGCGTCGATTGACTATTCATTCCGCAATCTTTGAGAAAGTCTGCATTAGAGCAATAACCCTGAAGCTAGAACATTCCCTGTAGTCACTCTTTCCCGGCTTTGGCAGAATTACGCCTATTGACCCTTTTAGGCATGGTGGGTGAATCCCCCATATTAGGAGCTCGTCCACTAACAAGGGCAGTACATTTTCGTTAAGCCGACTTATATTTTTCCAAACCCCATATGGGACCTGATCTGGCCCAGGGGCTGACTTGTTGCTACACTTCTCCAAGGCCTCCCATACCTTGACCGGTGTGACCCTATCTGCCGAACGAAGTTCCATACGGTACGGGGGTTTCGACGATATCGGGTCCTGATTTTCCTGGAAAAAGTGGCTCATGATAATTGCCGCAGTGTCCTCTGGTGTATTACTATCTTTGCCAGGTACTCTGTTCGGGATCCGTTGCTTGGTGAACTGATGTGCCGTCCACATGTCGGTCTTCTTTCCTCAGGCTAAGAACTCATCCTAGTATTTCCGCTTGGCCTTCATAATTGCGGTCCGGTATGCTTTCCTCGTCTCAATCTTTTCCTTCACCCCGCTCCCGTCACGTCCAACACGCCGGGCAGCAGAGGTATAAACCCTTCTCATCTTGGTGATGTCTGGCGTCCACCACGCCTTTGACCACCTCGTTGGCCTCTTCATTGGGGCCCAGCCTTTTACCATCTGTATCAACCTTGACAAGTTCTCTTCGAAGGTCTTAACGGCCGTATCTGGGTCATTCAGATTTTTGTATTCGTGATCGACATAATTTTTTAGTAAAGATTCTATCCAGGGGGTGGGGACCCCTTTCTCGTCTCTCCATTTGATCTTGTCCCAGTCTGGAGAAGGTGTCGCCAGGTGTAAATCCTTCGAGTCCAGTTCTGTGAGTATGACTATGTGATCCGATCCTGTCTGTTGGTATAGGTCCCTCCATCTCGATACCCTCGCTAATAAAGCTGAATTGGCTAGCGTGTAATCGATGACTGAGGGTCGGTGTAATGTAGGATTGTCTGGGAATCTCGTGTAGACCCCAGGTGTATTCATAATCGTAAAACCCCTCTGCGCTGCCAGCTGCATGAAGTGCTTGCCCCGTCTACATTCCCCTGATTCCATAGTTCGTAGTGGGTCAGGAAAGGTCGTGTGTATATTCAAATCACCGACCACAAGTTTCGGTTCGTTCGTTTCGATAAACAGTTGCTCTGGTGGTACTGTATGTCCTACATCGTTCCTGTTATAAGTATTTATCAAGCCAAAGGAATGACAGTCGCCTAATAAAGGTCCCTCCTTTCCAAAAACTCTCAAGTACAAAATATCAAAATCCATTGAAACCACAACAAAGGAAACACTAATCAGAGTCCTCAGTGTCACATAGGTACACACCCGTACCTTGGGTGATGGTAAAAAAACACACTCGTAACCTGGGGCCCTAAGGGGTTACCCATTATACAGTGGGGGGTCCTGTACACATACAAAGGAAACATTAAAACCTTTGACAATATGAAATAAAGAAAGAAACACACTATTGCTCCCTCTGCAATTGTGTTGTACATCATTTAATCTCCATCTACTCTTTTCATTTGAATGCGCTGTTCCCGACATGCTGGCCCAACGGCCTAATTTATCGTGGGGGTGACACCTTCCTCGCCTAGTGGTGCGGCCCGGGAAGCCATTCTTGAGTCATAGTTCTCTTTTGCAGTCTCTTTCACCCTTATCCTCTCAGAGCAAGCCGGGTCTCGAGCCGAATATTGGCCCTCGCAGGGCATATTTGGCAGGTGTCATCATGCAACAAGCGGGAATTGCCTTCCGTGACCCTCTACAGGCCGGTTCGTGGCATCGATGTTCTTTTTCGGTGTGCTGTAGCGAGCAAATCGGGCACACGGGCAGATTCTTCTTGCAGCCTGCCTGGGGGTGGCCATACTTCCAACAGTGGTGGCATTGCATCGTTGTCGATGCCTGCCACATCACGTTCGACTGTTTGTATTTGCCCATAAAGAGGACCGATTGCGTAACTTTTGCTACTTCGTTTTTCGGAACCCGGATTATGATTGAAGTTGGCCTCTTTTCATCAGAGACGGCCCGGTCTGGTTTCAGAAATTTTGCCGTCACTATATCTATCTTATGGGTCGCCTTGAAAGCCTCTTTTACAGCCTTCTCCAAACCCTTGTTGTCTCTTGGGATTGCCGCAAGTGACACACCGTGCACGATTATGTCGATATCTGTGGACGCCCTCCTAAAAGGCAGGAACTCTGGACCCCCATCGCTGATCGTCTCGTTCAGTGCTACCATCAGCTTGTCTACTTGCCGGGTATATTGTCCCGAGTCTGTCCCAGCTGGGGCAGTCAAGGTAACCGTTCCGTACCTCCTATTCGAAAACACCTGTAAATTCGGTGGTGCCTTACATTCGCATTTTGACATGACTGTGGCGATAGCAACTGAGATCTTTGCTTCATCACGGGCCGGGTCAACTAATGGCTGTGCCACCTTCCTTGTCGCAAAGACCTTCCTCCTTGCTAGGCTAGTGGACGGGTTCTTCGGGAAAACTTCGCTTCCTCCCTTCTTCGAGCTTGGTTTCTGTTCCGGCTTCTCCTACGTTTTCTGTTTCGGTGCTGGGGGGTTCGCTGGCGTAGGGCCTGCTTCTGCTTTTCTCTTGTTTCCAGCCGGTGTCTGTGTTTCAGATCGTGGTGGCGGCTGGGAAGCCGCCTCGGCGTAACTTCGGGCTTCTGGTCGGTCTGTCTTTTAAGGATCGTTTTCGTTCCTTTCTTAGGAGCCGCAGCGGGGCCCCTCGACAGGTCGTCAACCGTTCTGATGAGGTTCTGAGTCGTGGTTGTGAGCGTCTGCACCTGATGGGCAAGCGCCATAACCACCGTCATGATCGTATATTCCGAATCTGAGAACATATCGGTGTCGAAAGAGGTGACATTCCTCGTGATCGGGTTGTTCTTTGGGGGTCCGTCGACCTTGATATAGTTCATTACTACTTCCATAAGTTCTTTGGAGGCTGGGTCAGGGCCCTGGTCTTCCTTGCCCTCTGGGCTCGGTGTTGACGTCTCTAATGAGCCTTCCTCTGGCTCAATGTCCATTTCCACGTCACGAGATGCTATAGCGTGACTCGGAAATGCGTTGGGATCGTTTTTGAGTTTGTGTAACGTGACGTATCAGATATCGCCACTTTTGAGGGGGGGTTATTCTGGCACTTTTCCGGGGTGTTGAAAAAGGTGCAAATTTCAACTTTGCGGAAAATGCGCTGGAGGGAGCATGTCTATTTATTTAGCTATAGACATAGAATATTATATGATAGAGAAGCACTTGAACTTTACCAGCTATGGCAAGTGAGCTATAGGTCATCCAACAATGCCCACTATTGGATAAAGTTATAGCAACCAAGTGTTGCTTCTGTGCTTCAGTCAAGGTTATGCCAAATCCCTTCTTGCAATTTACTCTCAATGCAAAATTTTCCTCAACATAGAGATCCTGATTTCCACCCCGCTCTGTGGCTTCTCCCTGAGCTTCCCGAATGATGTTCAAGCAAATGCTTGCTAGAACACCTGTTTTTGTAGAGATTTCCCATAAGGTCATCTGCTGGTAACCATTAAGGGTAGAATATGTAACGATTTGAGATTGTTTGACTATTGTAGTTGTCCTTCCATTTGATGTAGCTGGTATATTGGAATATATTTTCAATTACCTCTAAGGTTCGTAATGTCTTCTCGATAGTACTACATACATCATTTTCAGGATGGGGACTTGCTAATACCTACTTTTCAGGTCATAAATATCCACCGTCTGGCTTAATTCCACATAGTTTATTAGCTACTTTGGTTGTTGGAGGCGCATGCGGACCCAGTCGTGTTCACAAACGTCAGAGGATTACGAGTAGACAAAAATCTGTGTTGCTCCACGGGTGTCTTCTCAGTGCACGAGCATTTGTTCAAGTCTCCCTAATCCCTCAGTGTCTGATCGCCCACGCCCATACGTTAGTGGAGTACTGAACGGCAAGAATCTTGGCTGGGCGAGTTAGCCACCCTACAACTCCGCGTTTAACCTGGGCATGACAGAAACCGGTGGGTGACGAGCAGGAATCAATAGCAGGTATTTTTTTTTTCTTTTTTTTTTTTTTCTTTGGACACAGCACAAGTACTCGAGTGCCGAAATAATTGATAATGACGCCAGGATACGGCTGGTCATTTGTAGGACAGGTGCAGAAAAAACTTTTGCAGGTGACAACGGGTAAAATACCAAATGCTAAGACCAGGAAACTCAAGGACCAGCACTAGTATATTGAAGCCTAACTCACTAATTCTCTGGCTCTTCCTCAAGTGTTCCCCTTTAACTTTACTATGTTTGTCACCTCCATGACAAAAAAATATTATCTTTTATACTTGATCTTCGATAGTCTAGTTGGTAGTAAGTAGTTTGACCTTTTTTACCCATTACGACTAGAATTTGGGTTCGATTCCTTTTGGATTCGAAGTTTCAAGCGCGTCAGGCGAGTATGGTTCTTCTTCAGGTGGTGGATGTGGCTGAGCTGCTCTAAAAGCCACTTCACAAAAATAAAATTTGTTCATTGTCCCATAATTCGTAAACATTTTGGTGCTTGCATTTAATGGGAACTTATCAATGTCGCCGGAGACACGATAGGAGTGGATAGGTCAGTGGGTATTTGTGATAATTATTATTAATTGATTACTAATAGATTTGTCAGCACCACTTCTCAATATGCTTATTCAACAAAACAAAAAAAGTAGTATATCTTCTTCTCCATAACAACCAAGCTCACTCAACAATTCTTATATTCAAGCATCCTTTCAATTCACAAATATATTCTAACTTTTGAACCCAATAGCTCTCCCTTATTCTTCATTCTCCACTACTCTTCCAGATCAAACCAATAAGAGTTTTGATCATCTTATTCAATCTGGTGCTTTTAATAACTATCAATTTGCTGATTGTGCTCTTCATGAAGTTAAAAGATTTCTTCAAAAGGCAAGACTTGCAACAAAATCTCTAAATTCACCCCAGTTGTGTCACTGGTGTTGATCTCAAACACTTTAGGAAATCGTGCACTCTTCCTGCACAAAGAGACAAAAACTATATTAGTTAGGCCCTGTTCGGCATGCCACAAATACTATAGTAATTCCTACTTTTACGGCATATTTTTCAAGAATGCAAGGAGAAATATCCCATAAAAGTAGAAATACTATAGTATTTCTGGCATGCCGAACAGGGCCTTATACTATTATTCCTTCCTATTCACACAACAGCCACTTTGCACTCAAGGACCTTAATGGTATCATACAAGTATATCAATTTCCACCTCCTTAAGAATATATTTCTACACTCGACCATGGTGAATCTATCCTACTATTACATTCTATTTTCCCGAATATCTGTGCAAATTTCTCATTACATATTGTTGCTATACCCAATTGGCTGATTGCAGCAAGATAGATATACAAAGCTGTAAGTATGAATACAATCTTCCTATATCACAACAGTGGTTAGACCCTAATGACCCCCTTCTTACAATTTCCTCAAAGACTCTCTGGATGCTCAATACTGATATGTATCTCGAATTTACATCTTTTCAAAACTTCCTTCCTCTTAGTTTGTGGCATAGGACTGGTCATTGGCATTGCCTTGTGTTGAAATTCTTCAATTCGTTTTATATGTATATTTCCTATAGTAATATTGTTTATGTCTCTGCTTGGTTATATCTAGTTTACTCAAGGAAACTACAGACATTACTACAGCTAGGGTATATCATAATCTCGGTTATATTTCATGATAATGATTGAGAATTAATGCGTATATTTCTTATATTATGTGCGGGTTTTCCCTGTTATCTTTCCATGTATAGTGACCTTTTACCGGTCTTGTATCATGTGTTATCTTTCCGTTTATTTTGCACACACCACTTCAGATTACACATATAGTATTGGGATTTTCTTGGTAGTTTTTCAGGGTCAAATGTGTTCGCACTTATGTTTATTACAATATTTTCCCTATTTTGTTACTGAGTACAAGGAGGATACGCACCTGTATAAATTGCTGGTTGCCGCCTACTTTGTTTGAGTTAATTAAGGACAAGAACTACTACCAATCTACCTTCATACTATAATACTCCTCACACAAGCGTGCACATAGTATACTCTTAATACTGTATTGTATTTTCGTACTCATGCTATAAGATTGTGCCAATACTCATAATTTAAACACATTGCAATAAATAAAAATATTCGATCTGAGAGAAGGCAACCTAGTCTTTACATTCATTAGCAGAAATACTATCTGGCATATAATTCTGTAAAAATATACTGTACATTTACTTGAGGGTGAGTTATTTTATAACTGTAAGAGGATATTTATCAGCTTCATACTGGAGAATGCTTGTTCTTTATAGGTAGTATGGTAGTCTATCAAATCTCTCCTCTTTTATCAGCTATTCAACATGCTCTGAATTTATTTACCCATAACAGCTCCTTTGATTCAAAAAAAAAAAAGAGGAAACAAAACAGTATACTATTTCAAACTAGTGGCTTATATCTATTTATATATTATATGCAATATTGCATTGTCAATTTCAATCTTCTTACAATTACGAAATCATTTTAAACATTTTATTTTTCAAGCTTAATTTATATACTTATAAATAGTCATAGTATATACACTCTCTCCAAGTTTTCAGTTGCTTTTTCCAAAAAAAGATATCTAACTTTATCTGAGATGTCACTAGAATAAGTATTCTCTAGCTTACAATATTTACTTTTGCTTTATCATTTTATTTGTACTTGGTACAAAATATACAATTAAAGGATATCTTAATCATTAAGAAAGAAAAATACCACTTCATATGCAGCTTGGTTATTTATACTTTTACTTTTTCTAATTTTAATTATAATATTATATATATATAATAATATAGTAAATGGTCATTTCGCAAAACATTTTCTTGACTGAATTTTCCCTAAAACAATTACCCTTAAAGAAAAATCAAGAACTAGTTGATAGGTTCAAAGAACTATAGTCCCAAAATCGATCATTAACTGATATGGAGAAATATTTAACCATATATAGATCGAAACTGTAGCCAATTCAATTGCCAGATCTGTACTTTCATTATTCTATAAGGCCTCTATTGAGCTCTATAGATGAAAATTGAGGTCTTGCTTCACCCTCAGTGATAACCTTAGTTTAGGAAAACTTCATTTCTGGTTAAGCTATTCGGTATGGCCATGAATAAACTCTAACTAATATTTGATTAGATGGTGGATTAGTTTTAAAGTAAGTACATATATACTCTCCCAAATATCATAACTTTTTATACAAAACTGAAGTATTTGAGCCTGTGCTAATTGAAAACCCACTCTCAGACTACTACTACAACAATTTTATTTGAGCTTGACAACCTTGTTAGTGATCTAAAGCATATATTTAGCAGCACAGAAAATATTATTTATCAATTGATGACCTCTCCAGAACATTATATATGAAAAAAAAAGCTAAAATTCTGAGATATATACTTTTGACAATATACCATACCTGTATCTTTCTGGGTACCTTTAAATTAAATAATAAACGGGAAAAGTTAGGGAGATATTAAGCTAATTAGCTTTAAAGGTAACTGTTACAAAATACTAAAATAAAATTGGTAGCTTATGTAATATTATTCATAGCAGCACAATATAACATATGAAATATATATATTTCTCTACCAATAAAACTAGATATAAGAAGATATCAATAAAGATTCTTTTGAAATTGCAACTTCATATATTAAGGCTAGTATATTTGGGTTAAATTTTAATAGTTTTAGATTAATATGAATGTTTTTTTGAATTGTATAGTTGCTCTTCAAGGATATGAGTAATCTAAAAAGGGACCTATACTAGAACAAATTTCACTTGGGTGCTGATATGCAAAAATTGGCGTGACACATTAAACCCACTTTTGTTAAAGGTAGTTGATTGTAAGGACAAGTGAATCAAACCAGCTTTCTAATCTTTTCTTCGCAAACGGAGATTGTTTAACAAGGCTCAAAGGTAAAGTAGTAAAGATTTTTGAGTAAAATCTATGATATTGATAAAATCTCTTCTACATTGCTTGATGATAGATAAAGCTCGAGAGCGACTTGGATGTTTATATCCTACATCTGAGTGTTTACAGACAATATCTATATCTTCTACTCCTTAAGTTTTCCTCACGATCATCTCTATTTCCACACAAGGGGGAACATCTTTTGACCCTGAAAGTTCTCTTCCACCAACACATTATGGTACCGTCGGAGTCTCTCTTTTTCTGAGCGAATTCCATCCCACTTGATTGGAGATGTTTTGCCATCTTCTGCTGTTTAAACTAGGTAATCCAATGTGGAACTTGGCAATAGTTTCTTTGAACACAAAGGGGCCAGCTTCGTTGTTGACCTTGTCTGCTTTGTACGGGCTTATTTCACTCTGCAGGTGACTTTTAGAATGAGTGATATCAGTGATCAGGCCAATAACTTTACCTCTATACTAGCTCCCCTTATCAACAAGTTCTGAGAGGTCCTTTGAGCTTTAAAGGATTATTTTTGGTCATCAGCATACTGTCCATAGTCCCGGGAATAGCCGACTTGCTAAATTGCTCAACCACTCGTTGAGACTACACAGTGTCCCTTCATTTCATCTGGCTGTAGCTTCGCGAGTTCTTCAAGGAATCACTTGGTTCATCCTGGGTTGAGTGGCTAGAGAGGCCCTCAATATATACTATGTGGATAGCATCAAGTTGGACGGAGGGGAACGATATATAGAGTGTTACAATTGGTGTTCCAATAACATAGTTGTCAGAGTCGTCTATTAACTGCACCAGGCGCCTGTGTTGAATCGCAGGGTAAACCCAGGAGTATTAGGGGTCTCCTTGAGCTATGGAAGTTGGGACCTAAGCTTCCGAAATCTCAATGTCTTCTCTGAAGATCTTTGTATGCCTAACAGCATTTGTATTATTCGATTTTCCGGGTTGCATAGCAACCACACTTATTCCCCAATAGTCTTATGTAATGTTGTTGTTACAGTGTATACACATTAGAGTAAAAGTACAAAATCCTTTATAATAAATGATTCTAGTCCTGGAAATGCCTTATATATATTATCCATATAGCTTTCAATATTGTTACCAGGTAGCCAATTCAGTACTTCTGAACTGCCTATACCATGCTCTTGTCAAGAAAATCAGAGATTTGTTAGGAAAGCTTGTCTAAAAGTCTGATAAAAGATAAGAGTTCTCGCAGGCTTTTAAGTGTTATAACCTAATAGCTGAATAACGGAAAATGTTGTTAAGTTCTCTTTTCCATTACTTTATGATTCCTTTCCTATAGGAGACCGCTAGCTATTTTTACAGTTTTTCCTGTACTTATACCAGCTATATAAGAAGTATCCTTAGTTACCTAGGCCAAGGTCATAGAAAGTGCAAACACTATTTAACTCTGAAGATGTATACCCTACTGGCTCAAATGATCCCCCAAACTACACATTATTCTATGTCCGTCTTGCACTCTACCAGTAGATAGCCTTAGATTCATTTGCCAAATGAACTAAGTTCAAGTTGATGTAGCTCATTTCCCAATATCTTACAGAATACCAGTTGATTAGTTTGGAAGGCTGTCTTCCTTGCATATGTGCACTTAGGTATATATATATTAGGATTATCAAGAGTCTTAGTACTCCTTGTTTTAGAGTCTAGAACTTTCACAGAAACTGAGCACCTCTACTATAGACACTACTTCTTAACAGCATGGGTTGTAGTCCTATAGAAACCTCCCTGTTCTATATACTATCACATCATATAATTTTGTACTATTTCCCATATTAGTAACAAATGTGGGCTATTTATCCATATTTTTTTAAAAAAGGCATATTTTTCTCAATTTTCACTCCAACAACTAATAAATGCAGCAAATGTTTTAACAAATATTTTTTAGGATTATCAGAATGTGCTCTTGAGGCCCAAGAAGTCTTGCATATATTGAACCAAATTTGTTGTATTGATAGAGAGGACTACTTTTAGCATGTCGGTACCCACCTCTCAGTCTGGTTGCAACATCTTTTCCTGCTCATCACCATACTACATAAAATTTAACCCTCAACTGTTACAGGGTTATTTTATTAATACAAATACCTTTTTCTAGAAATCAAATTCCAAAAGAGATAAAAAAGGTTGATTCAACTGGCATAGCTATTAGAGCAAAACCTTTGCCTCTACTAGTGGTAGAAAAGAATTTTTAATTAAAGTAGTAAATTGTGTTTTCTCTATTGATAGTTATGATAAGCTTTCATGCTTTGTATTTGAAATAAATCCAGATATTTATGCCGACTACCAGTATATTGTTTAGTGTTATATCAGTATATCTGATAAAACAGGAGTCTATTTTAACAAACTCTATTTACATCTACTACGAAATACTTTACATATACTAAAGCCTATTCATTAAGATAATGGCAGACATATCTTGCTACTGTAAATGATTGTGTATTGATACTAATAAAATAATATATATTACTAATTGGAACTTTTCTTTTAGCATAATCAGATTTTATAGTTAGACATGCTAATAAGCCTAATCTCACCTTTTGCAAGGCATATTCATATGGAAAGTCAAAAAAGAATTAATATATTGAACTTGATTGGAATCTATTAACAGATGGTCAAACACAAGAATGGAAAGTATTCTTTGCTGAGCTAGAAGGTAATAGCTAATTTGATTTTGGAGATATTGATAAATCATGTCTACAGTTTATTTGCATAGAAATTATTTGTACACATATTTACCAGGTTATTGCAGTCTATAACTCTCACAGCATACTGACTCAACAATCACGTGCTCACTATCTTGAATCAAGGGAACCATTCATTCTCTAGCATAATCCTGATAGTCTATATAACTTTAAGGAAGCAGTTGATACTGATCTACTAACTGCATTAGAGTTGAAAGTTGCAGATTTTGATATAGACGATTATCTTCCTAATACAACTTGAACTTTAACACTTTATGCAGAGCATTAACAATAAAGTATCTTTTCAGGTGAGTTGTCATATAACAACATACAATATAAAGAAACTTATCTATTATCATGAGAAATAGTATCAGACTATATTCTTACTGGAGGTACTATTGATTTATTCAATACTCAAACTGGACCTGTAGAGTGAATTACTATGCATCAACAATGATGAAAAAATCCTAAGCGAATTAGTATCTGATCAAATCAAACTTGATCCTAAATCTTACAAAGAGCAACATCTAAATCAATCTTTAACTACTACTTATAGTACTAGATTACAACAATCGACACACTGTGCAGCAATATCACAAAACTTTCATATTGACAGTAATGACCAGGGTTATATTTTAGTTATTTAATTATTATAATTTCCTTATTTCATTATTTCTTTTTTTCCTTTTTTCATACTTTATATTGGTTCTCTCTCTACTATGTTATCACTTTCTGTTTTATAATTAAACTATTTACTTTTAATATTTATATATTTTTACAATTTTTTCCTGTTATCAAATCTTTACTCAGATATCTAAGCAATACTATGTTTTCTTGTTAAGTTGATACATGCCTTAGTACTCAAGCTCTTCAAATGCGGGGTCATGTGCATATATGTATTGGATGTAAACATCAAATTTCACTTCATATTCAAGAGGATCTAATAATATTTAATTCAATATGTATTAAAAATATTCTTCTACTGATATTGAGAATTTAATACTAATATTTGCTTTTAGTTACTGAAACCTCATTACCATCTTCTTCATCAAGTTCAATTATAATTCTAGTCAAACACTATCCCAAACTCTCTATACTATCTGAAATGGTTAATAATTATTGTTAATATGCCGATCCTTGTTGTAACCACTAGAAACTGTTACCCTATCAAAGTTGTATACTTTGATTTCAACTTCAACCTCATTACCAAAGCTAATTCTTAAATTGATATCCTTATACTTTTGCCTGAATGGTGACAATCACGCTACTTTTTATAGTTTACTAACTATTATTCAGTATACAAAAGCAAAGTAGATTAAAGACTTGCAAATCTATTGACAACAATATGTCTAAACTCATTTAGCTTGAAAATCTTATCGAAATATTTTCTTCTTCAAAATTGCTCCTCATAAGCTGATATATGTTGGATATTGCGAAGGTGGAAATACTGTCCCCAAACTTAATGAACTAACTAGTAATGGCACTATAAGTGATCTTTTATGATTAGTAGACAACCTAAAAGCTTATACATCTGTCTTAATTAAAATGGCGTTTGTAGTTCATATTCAAACTGCAGCTGAAAGTTCAGATAATGAACTCAAGGCTGACTCAGATCTTTAGAGCCTTTCACCACTAGAGCTTACATCTACCAATGTTATAATCAAGTCAGTATATGATAATTCTTCCTGTCTTTCGATATTTTACCAAATAATTACAAAGAAGTTACAGTACTAAAATTCAAAGATCACAACTTTCTAGTTCACCTGCAATCCATGAAATTTAGTATTTCTCACAGCATAGTACAATAGCATAAACCTTTCATTAAGATCAAACCTATTTTTTGATTCAAGGTACTGAAGTCAATCAAGTATCTCAAATTCCAAACATTGAGTTCCACGTAATTAGTTTTTCATCTTCTACAAATCCTGTTCATCTTATTGTTGTTACCAATACTTCTCCCATTGTACTCACAAAGTCATTCTTAATACCTTGAAATTAATCGAAGTTTAATTCTTCTTTCACTTGAGAGGATTTCCTCATAAAGTATATAAGAATTGAAAAAAGTCCTATAGTATTATATAAGCGTGATTTGGTTCATAGTACAGAAAAAAACTCGCAAGATAAGGAAATAATATTTTTTGATAATACTTCTGAAGATCAAAGTCAATCAACTAAGGTAGATCATTATAGCTTTTAGAGTTTTCTTATTTTATCTTTGTTTACATTCATTTTTTACTTTGTTTTATTTGATTATTTTCTATTTTCCTATCATATTTGACTTTATTTTCTCAAGCCTTTTTCACCTTTTTTAATTTTATCGCATATATAACCACTAAGTTTCTTGACTATATTTTCTTTTTTACATCCATATTATATTAGCTATTAAGGTTATGTTTTTTTCTTTTATATTATTATGCATTATAAGTTAACTTTTTCTATATTTTCAATTTGTATCTTGTTTGAAATGAATTACTTTTTTTACCCCTTGTATTGAATTATGGATAATATGTCTATTATTGAGATGTCGATTCGTAGAAGTATAGACAAGTTAGAACATTGGAATTTAGAGATACTTGCTAAGTGCCTTTTTCCCTACAATTCTCTCCAGTTCCTACATTGATAGTTTTGGTTTCTAACCCCAATATACCTAGAATTGAGGTTACCCGGCCTTAGCATTCCATGTGTTACCCGTTACCACCTGCAAAAGATTTTTCTGCCCCTGTCCTCCAAATGACCAGCCGTAGTAGGACGTCTTGAATTTCCCCCTTCGGGTTCGGGAGAGAAAATACAGCGGCAAGATTATCTTCCAGCCCTCACTCGAGGCAAAGAAAAAATAGTAAAAATACAACAGGCCTTATACTACGAGAGGCAACTCCACCGCCCTTGAGGCCTTTGCGGTATCCAAGCCGTGAGGTTCCAGCAGGCTCATCTTACCCCATCTACTTGTACCATAATCTGGGAGATCCGGAATATGCTAGCAAGGGTAGAGATGGTGTGGCGAAGAGTTGCCATACTTTGAAGGAAACAGAACTGTCGAAAGGGATAGAATCCTGCGTTAGGTGATGATCATGTGGGATATTATTAACCCTTGAAGCAATTTCTCTTCTAGCCATTGATCTTGACCCTTGCTAGCGTATTCCGGTCCTTCCCAGATTATGGTATCGGAACCACGTCTGGAAAACTCTCTTCTCCATCTCCGGGGGTTTTGCGTCCGAGGGCAGGGGTAGTGCTCCAATGGGCAAGCGGATTTAACGGGCGTTCACAGCACAAGTGCGAGCACTGATTGGGGGAGATCTTTCCGCCCAGTTAGTTTAGGTTAGCCGGAGTGAAGCTATGGTCCCTATACTGTGCTTGGACGAAAACTTCCCCCCTAGGAAAAATATGGTAATTACTCGAGTAACCCCATTCTACTTGTAGGGTCATTTACAAGTAGCACCTATTTTCGTTTTTCTCCTCTCCGTGTTTCGCAAAATCCAAATTCCGTGTTGAATTTTCTCGTGATTTGTGCGGAGTGGCTACAATCTGTACTCGAGATTCGGGATCTTTCGAATAAGAAATAAAAATAAGTGCTGAATCGTTCTGGTCGCTGAAATTTGGCGACAATGGAAGCAGGCCCTACCTGTATTTCCGTACAAAGCGCACAAGTTTAACCAAACGCTACAAATATAGGCAACAGATCTTGTCCTTCGGATGGGGGAAAGGATGATGGGGAGCTTGACATGTAAAATAGCTGCTGTGTTTTTGCTCCGCTAGATACTGGCAGGTAGTAAGTGAGTGAGGCTAGCGGCATGATTTATACAGAGTGGGTACCTCTTGAGAGTGGACGTTACATATGGAAAACCCGGGTGGTCTTGTTTACCGTATATTGTCGCCAAGCTCGCACTGCACTGCACGGATATGAAAGGGAAATTGGGGGGAAAGATCAGCGAGATCGAAGCCGGGGTGGGGGGGGGCAGACAATTAGTATAAATACGTTAGGTAATAATAGGTTCCAGCAACCACAATCAACCTGGAGTCGACAAGGCATCCCAAGCCAAATGAATCAAAAATTAGGCCCAATACAAATTGACTTTGTAGAGATTACTTGAAACTCCGGGAAGCTCTTCTCATATGTTAGAGAAAGTCAGAGGGGGATGCGGCCGATCTGGCTCAAATTTCAAAAAACCCCTGCGCTTCCTTTCTTTGCACAAAGTCTACCTATATAGATCAACAAAAATCCCTGGCATTGCCATCACCAGTTTTTCCGATTCCCCCTTCAATACAAGTACAGTACCGGAGTAGATCTAGAATAGCTGTCCGAGTGGTGTCCAGGACACTCTACCATAATAACTATTTACTCGCGGATCCTCTCTCCCTCCCTCATTCGCTCGTTCGTCAAGCTTCTTCCAGCAAATAATAGGGCCCACCTCTCTCTCTCCCTCTCTCTCCTCTTAGTAATCCGTCCGGAAACATTCCTCCGAAAACGTGACGGGAACGTGACAATCCCTGTCGACCGAGTCATTGCACGTGACCCGTATCACCGCCGCCGGTAACTCGCGGAGTGATTATTCTGTTGTCAAATTTTATTGTGTGCTCTTAGCAACGGTGCGAGTACTGTACTGTACCGGTACAAGTGAGTGCGGTACCAGATATCCATGCAGATTTCGATAGTGACGTAGTTCCCCCCGGACCAATGGGGTTAACCGAAGGAACTTTCAATGCAGGCTACATGTCCGAGGCGGGCGGAAGTAACGGTACTGAGTACTGAGTACAGGTATACCAATGGCGGGGGGGTTCTTCTACTCTTGGAATAATTGGGAGTCGATCCTTGCGTGCAGCAGGTACTATAACTTGCAGCTCTCCAGGAAATGTTCAGTTATGGTCTGATTCCACGTGTGCGCGGCTCGTGCTTCGTGTAAACGTGCGTGAACATGCGATACCGTTTTTCACCTATAAAAAGACTACCATCCTTCCTTCTGGTTTCACCCACTTTCTTTCTTTCTTTCTTTCGGTATCCCTCCTTCACCGACTCTGTTTCGAACCAATCCTTATTCACCAACCCGATTACCTTCTCTCTTGTTGAGAAAAAAAAAAAAATGAAGTTCTCCTTTGCCTGTCTTACTCTCCACCTCCTCCTCCCCTCTATTCTCGCTGCCGCCGTCTTGGACAAGCGTGACCCGCTCCCTAATAAGTTTACCCTCGAATCCAGCGGTCAAGGCCTACCGGGCCTCATCTGGACCGAACTCCAGTGGCTCGGCGGCTCCGCCTACATCGGAGACAGCAGGTACAATTCCGCCAGCGAGAAGCTAGTATTCACGAGCGGTGGTGACGGATTATCCTTCACCTCTTACCATTCCAGCCCCACCGGATGGACCACCTTTTGGATCTTTCCGAGCGACAGCCAGGCCGTGGGATTTACCACCCCGCATAGCGGACTTGTGCCCCCCGGAGCAGCTATCACTGGGTTTGAGAATGTCGGGGGACAATTGGCCTATCAAGGGAGGATGGAATGGCAGGCTTGCGATCAGGGTGGTGGGACTTATAAGATCTACTGGGATGGTGCGTCGTCGGCTGGATGCGTGCCTATCGGGCTGTATATTAGGCCGAGTGCTTGTTAGAATGGGCGGTGTGGACAATTTTTTTTTTTCATTCTTTATTATTATTATTATTATTTCGGTTCTGATGGTGGTAATGGGGGTTGCGATTGATGGGTGTCAACTATCGGCAGGAGGAATTGCATTTTAATAGGATTGACTGTGGCTTTTACGGAAGTTGAATGTGAATGCGGACGGGATTGTGTGGACGTTGGGCGTCTTTTCTGGGTTCTGGGTTCTGAATCGCCATGTGAATCTCAATCCCGGGAATGTGCAAAGGGAAACAAATTGGGTGTAGCTCCGGTCGTTTGTTAAGTCAGCCTCAAGGATGCACCTACCCCTTATCAGCGCTCCAGTAAGTATGGTAGTTGGGCATTTTCTATTGGGAAAACCACCCCGGTAGGGTCATGGCCTATCACACGCTTAGTATGGTAACTCCCCGTGGGCAGTATGGTATCTCAATGCGGTATATGATACTCTATCAATATGCACCCCCCCCCCACCAACCACTACCTTGCCAAAACTGCAAACATATTCCCCCCTCCAGTCTCTATTACCCCTGTCTCTGCCTCCTCCGTTGACGCCCTCCTCCTCTTATTCTTCCCCACCTTCCCGCCCACCTCCTTCCACACGCCCTCCTCCCCTTCAGACGTTCTATCCCCAGCCTCCATGCCTTTCTCATCCACCACCTCCGCCTCCTCCTCCCATCCCGAATACGCCACTAAAACTTCTCTAACCAAAGCTCCATCCCCCACCCCTGACAGCACGTGGGTAAAACACCTCCCGTCAAGCACTTCAACCGGCGGAACTTCAAGCTTTGTCTTGCCGCAGGTAGTTTCCTCGAGCACTTCGCTGAGTAGGAGGAGGGAGTACCAAGCTGCCTGCAGCATCGCAAAGGTTTGGATGCGCTCCCAGGTCCAGCGAGCACTGGCCGATATTTTACCGGCGATGGAGGGGCGAAAATTTCCCGAGAGCAAGTTGGCGGAAGATTCCAGTATGGAAGTGTGAGGCGGGGGTTGGTTGCGATTGGCAAACACCTGCACAATCTGACGAAGGGCGTGTTTCGCGAGCCAATTTTCCTCACGAGATTCGGAAATTATGACTTGGAGTTTCCGACAAACTTCCCTGCTAGGGATCATCTCGACCGGCGTTCCGGATATCCCGTGGCCCCGTCTTGAGATCTCTTCCAGAGATAGTTCGTCTGGGAAGAGGAGAGAGTATGCCAATGCTCGTACATCCCTACCGACGTCCCAGGCGCTAGCACGACTCGCGTCTTCCCAGAGCATTGGCAGGAACATTTCCTTTCTTCTCCCCACGCTCCCGCGTAGATATAGGACTTCGGCGATCTTCGGCTCGACCAGTCTCCCGCCGTCGCCCTCGGGAAAGGCATACCTGGCCGCGAACTCCTGCCACTTCCTGCCCATCTCTTCCACGCTTGCGCCGTTCTTTCCCCTCTCCGCGATACGCGCGCACCGTTCCAGGAGCGTGGGAAAGCTAGCGTGCGTGTCGCAATGGGATAAGTATCCCAGGAAGGCCAATTCCAGACCGAAGCCTTTGGCGATATCATCCGGACGGAAAAGCGCAGTTGAGATTTTCCTGGTGGAGAAATTTACCTCGAGGTCTTTGAACATGGCCACTCCCCAGCTACCCACCCCACTCCCCACATCACCGCGGAACAGAAACAAGTCAGAATCGTTGGTGAGGACTACTCCCCCAGTCGCTATGGCATCTCTGGCAGCGTATCCTTCCGCTTCGCCCGGGACCGTTGACGTCCTCCCCGCGTACCCACCACGGCTCAACGCCGCGAGCGTAGCCGCCACCAGAAACGGGGGTGAGGGCAGCGGTGACGGCTTGGGGGTATACACAGCCCTCTCTGAGAACACCTCCACCGGCCCCCCCCCTAAGCGATCAGCACATGGCGGCAACGTGTGCGCATATGACGCATGGAATACCCGAAGCTTCTGAAGCGACCCTTCGAATCTTGAAATACGAGTGGGACGCTTGGAGGCTGGGAGTGCCCCATCGAAGTATATCTTTGCACTACTCGGGGCCGAAATATTAAATCAACTCCTACATATCTATCTATCTACCTACGAGCAGCAGCGGCGCGGAAAAAAAGAACAAGGAGGAAGAAGGGGACACGATACATTCTCACACCGCAAGATTCCAACATGTCCAGGTACTTTATCACACCGTCTTGTAGAAAAGAGTACGAGATTACACTCTCCCAAGGGTTGACACTACTCTGGGAGGGGGCACTTGCGCTGAAACATTGCTCGTAGACGTGATGCGCCAGACCTGGACCGTCGATGAAAATTTCTGTGCCGGGGTCTAAGGTTGTGGGGAGTGCGTATGGGCGTAGGTTTGTGTATAAATGACGGATCCCCATTATTTCAGATGGCGGGTTGATTGGTTTGGGGCAACAAAAAAAGAGAAAAAAAATGCAAAGTTTAGTGTAGTGGTGCTGGTGAAGGTGCGAAAGTAGGGTAATATATACTCATGAGCAGTCACTCGGGGAGGTGTGAGTGGTTTTGAGGGTGGCCTTAAAATACGGGTGGCGACGTTAATGTTGAGCTGCTTTTGGAGTTCAGGCGGCGAAATTGTTGCTGATGCTGATCGCTACTCCAGGCACTGTTCCGGAAATGGGTTTGGATCTACCATACTGGTGACCATTCTCGGGGGTTTCTTAGCGATAGTGGATGTGTGGTATTCGTTGGGTAAAAGGAGCCTCATTCAAGATGGGTGGAGGCCCAATTTCCCCACGAAATCGCTAACCACTAATGGCATGCTGTAGTCCTTAACTTATCGGATGGCACGTATAGGGTGGAATACGATAACGACTCACTGCGCGCCAATCAGATCCGCAGATATTCCTTCGATCCGCGCATGTTTTATTGTTTTATTGTGAAAATGGACAGACCGGATCCGCTTGCTATACACTCCAGGTTGCGGTTCTCGATACCACATGGCAGTGAACTTGTGACTATATTTATCTAATCCAGAATCTCAAATAAACGACCTCGTAAGTCGGCCGCCCGGTTAATTCTCCCCTCCAAAAACACACTCAACCTTAATAACTAAGGCCCCTGCATCATCCACCTGCCTCCCGGCCATCTCAAATGCCTCCTGCACACCCTCAACCCCAAGCATATTATGCGTGACGACCTTCTCCAACGCAGGAATCAACCTGGAAGAAACAATTTCTATCCCCTCCATGTAGGTATTCGCGTACCTGAACCCGCCAAGAATATCTACCTCCCTCAACGCCGCGGCCGAAATAGGGAGTGTCTGAACCGGATTCCCCATACCCAGGAGCACCAAACTTCCCCCTGATCTAGTAGCGTAGATTCCGGTCTGCGTGCAAATCTCCATTCCAGTACATTCGAA
Organism: Tuber calosporum; assembly: GCA_003316355.1. Taxonomy (NCBI): domain Eukaryota; kingdom Fungi; phylum Ascomycota; class Pezizomycetes; order Pezizales; family Tuberaceae; genus Tuber; species Tuber calosporum. The sequence continues at coordinate 34,821 of QFET01002523.1, forward strand.
CGTGACATCGAAACCCTCCTCCATATTCAGGATAGCCTTCGCAGCGTCCGCAGAGTCTTTAGCGGTCTCCAATTTCTCCTCCACCGTTTCCGGACGTTTTGGGGGGGTGGTGGGACGGTACGCGTGCGTTGCGAATGAATTTTCCACAGCAAAGGATGTGCGGCCGGTGCTTATGTCCGATATCACAACCTTTGAAGCACCGCTGAGTTTGCACATTGCTGAGACTAGGAGGCCGACAGCACCAGCGCCCAGGACTAGTACTGAGCTGCCGGGACCCAGGGTGCCGATTTTGCGGACGCGACGGGCTGCGTGGATTGCGACAGAGAGGGGCTCTAGAAGGGCGGCTGCTGTGAATGAAACATTGTCTGGGAGTCTAGGCACTTTGTCAATCTCTTAGAGTGAAATGGGGATGGGGGGATGGGAGAGGAGGTACTTATGACACCACCTCGCTGGATGATTAATCTTCTCCTGGAGAGTTCCCCAGTAATGAGGGTCCGCCTTGGCGCTACTCCTGAATTTCATCCCCGAGCAAATGTTGTACCGGCCAGAACTGCACTCCCCACACTCGCCACAAGGAACGCCAACCTCTAGCGCAACTCGATCCCCGACACTCCATTTCTCCCTCACACCCTCTCCCACCGCTGTGACAACGCCAGAAGACTCATGCCCGAGGACCAAGGGAGCTTTGACAATTATATCGCCATTGCGGTAGTGATTGTAGTAATGCAGATCAGAGCCACAGAGAGTTGTGGAACGGATCGCAATTTGTAGTTCGGTTGGGGATGGCGGGGGTAGAGAGATGCTGGTTCGTTCTAGGGTTTTTGCCGCGGTTAGGAGGGAGATTTGAACTTTTTGCTCTCCAGGGGTGGACATTTTGATTGTCTTGTTTTTTGTATCTCGGTTGTGAAGATGTTGTGGGGGTAGGATGTGCTGTTATATGTATCGTTGCGGAGCAAATTGCGGGGGAAAGGGTTCCGGGGGAAAGGGTTCCGGGGGTAAAGAACTGCGTCATCCGAGAGAGGGCTTTCGTCGTTTCAAGGGCGGTAGAGCACTATTTCCACAAAGCCTTCTTAGGCAACTTATGATAGTTGGTTGAGGCAAGGATAGTCACAGTGAATTGCCCTCGAGAAACCGCTGATCCATTTATTAGTTCCTTATCACAATTAATTCCTCTGAAGCTGAGATGATCCAACGCCAAGAAAAACCAAGTCCTCCTCGAGTGTTGCTCGTTGTTGGCAAGAGCGCAGTTGTAAATGATAATTTTTCCTTGATAATCTTGATGTCTTGCTACGATGGTGAAAAAACAAACCTGCTCCCTTATGGGTGTGGAGTGGTGATAGAGGTTATGGTGTATTATCTGAGTGCTGTGGCTTATGGGGTTTGTACGTGGACAAGTACCTTGGGGATCTCCGGCTTAGTGCATGTCTTGGTATGCATAGATTTCTGTGCTCGAGTACCGTACTTTACGAGTACTCGAGTGTTCAAGCCGGGATCACACCTTACCAATTAGACAAGCTACAACCACCCTCGGTTAACAACGATTGGGTCTAGTTTCACCTTTCTTCACTCGTACTTCGCCTTCCTTCCTGAGTTACACAACATACGAGTACATACGAGTACAAGTACCTGCGGGTCAGTTATCAGATGGTTTAGCAGAGGGTTACACTCCCGAGGATATCACGAGTCTACAGCGTAACCGACACACTAACTAAGAACCCACACTAACCACCCTTGCCTTAGCCATGGACTACGGTAAGCCTAAAACATTAGTACGCATACTGCCATGACACAAAATACCCTCTTCAGTGCCCCACTCTCCTGTTATGTGACGAAACTCCTACTGTAGGTGTGCTAGAAACGCGTGGGACTTGCCGGAAAGAGAGGGGCTTCAAAGAGTGATCTTGCGATATCACAGAGTTTGAGGGTAACTCATCTCGGGGCCTTTCCAGCGGTCTTCAATCTTTCGAAAGTGCAATTGGTTTGCTGATACAACAATGGATATAAGATGAGGTGAGGCTCCTCTGTTGTTTGTTAGATCTCCCATCTGGTGATAGCAAGAATGGCATCTGGGAAACCNNNGGGGGGGGGGTGCGATCGCCTCATGAACTTAATGGAAAAGAGTCCTTAGTGTTGTGCTGGTAGGGTGTCCCAAGTATAAACTTGAGGTGCTACCGCACCCTGCAGGTATAGAGAGATAGGTAAATGAACAATGGGGACGCTTGGATACGTGTGGCTCGAGAGAGCGAAGCAGGTAAGAACGCGAGGGTTTAAACGTGGTGACGAGATGAGCGAGAATGAAGAATCCCCTCGCCATTTCCGGATATCTGAGGATGTGTTTCTTTTTACAGAATACCATATGTAGTCGAGGCCACAAAATCACAATTGGCCAAATAGATTAACCATCATATGAATCAATTATCTACGGAAGAGTACCTTATCCCCATTTTCGCAGCGAGTAATTCTAGAGCGGAGTTGTATGTATCTCATGACTGGAGAGTCAGTTCTAATGATCCAACCTACCTCCCCATCCACCCGCCATCAACAACCAGACACTCCCCGCTAACATACCCACTCGCCTTCTCACTCGCCAGAAACACAACAGGCCCCTTAAAGTCCTCTGGACGTCCCCACCTCCCCGCCGGAATCCTCTCCATAATCTGCCTACTCCTTGTTTCATCCTTCATCAACGCCTCATTCATCTCCGTAGCAATATACCCGGGGGCAATAGCGTTCACACCAACCCCCTTTCCAGCCCATTCGTTACTGAGCGCCTTGGTGAGTTGCAAGACAGCACCTTTGCTTGCTGCGTACGCGGGAACGGTAAGCCCTCCCTGGAACGAGAGTAGGGATGCTACGTTTATGATTCTCCCGTGGATCTGGTTGCCAATAAAGTAGGCGCCTATGTCACGGCAGATGGTGAATACGGTTGCCAAGTTGACCTGGATGATGGCTTGGAAGTCCTTTGTAGGGAATTGATGAGCCGGGTGACGGCGTTGGACCCCGGCACAATTGAGAAGGATGTCAATCCGCTGATTGGGGAGAGAGGAGAGGTCTGCAAGGAGACCGGGGACCAAAGCGCTGACTTCGGCGTCGGAAGACAGATCTGCGTTGACAATGATGCACACACGTCCCATGGCGGCGATTTGTGCTTTTGTAGAGATGTTTCTGGAGTCTCGCTATTACCGGTTAACATATCCAGTATCATCAGTGCGGTAGGGGGAGGCTTGGTACCTGAACAAGAATAACATCTGCCCCAGCTTCTGCCATTGCAAGAGCCATTGTTTGCCCAATGCCACGAGTCCCACCAGTGACCAGGGCGGTTTTTCCGGAGAGATCGAACATGGATGACATCTCGTCCTCGTTTTCTGGTGGGTTTTGTTTTTGTGTTATTTTGTTTGGCTTGGTGAGATTGAGAGGTTGTTGAGGAAGAGGATGAAGGCGGGGAAGCTGAATTATAAGGTTTGCCAAGCTTTCAACCCGCAGAGCCGCAGACGATCGGCCGGGTGTTGCCGCGGGAAAAAAGGGGTATGATCTCACAAGCGAGGGCAAATGCCAGGGTTCCTGGTATTATCACGTGATAAAATTCTCGGAGGTATGATATCATTGGATAAAAATCATCCTTGGAATTGGAGGTGAATGTTGTGATTGTGGGTTGCCTTTAGTAAAATATCCCAATTCCACGGTAGAGGCGACATCGCAGGGGAACCCGGCAGTTATGGCTCCGGATTTACCCGTTCTGGGATTTGCACTACGGACTTCTGTCCGGGGGAATAACGGGCTCTTAGTGCTTAGATCATGAACAACCAGGATCTGAGCTTTAGGAGTTCCTGATTATCATATCGAGTAGCCACTGTAGTCTGCCCACACAGCGGTATTATCTCCGAGCGGGTGGCTTAGTTATCCTCGGTTGTTTGAGAACACGGTCACCGGCCGTCACTCGCCTATCATCATGGAAGGTTTGTTGGGACTAGTGGCACTTGGTATGAGAAATGCCCGTACTCTGAGGACATAATGGTACGCGTGTGCACTTGTAGGGGACACGCAACCCCTAAAAGTTCCTCTCTTATTCATTGATATTTCCTTCTGGTCTTCTTGGGGCTCGCATTTTTTTCTCCCACTTCTTCCCTCTTAGCCTTAGAACTTCTTCACTTCTTTCTTCAAGCCTTTTAATTCCCTTTCTACACACTACGCAGAATCGACCTTAATTTCCTTTGCCTCTTAATACAAAAACTCCGGGTATTCACTTGGGCCGTTCCACTCCGGTGAATAAAACCTTCTTTGCCAATCATTACCTCCGCCTCAGCTCCATTTATTTTCAACAAATTTTTCATACCGTGCCGAAAAGACGATACCGCATCGGAAAGGAAACGCAAATGAGGGCAAGCTTCGGTGGCAGCTAAGAATGGCAAAGGTAGACCATAGAAGCTTTCTCATACTAAGTAGAGGGGGGTTGAGTGGAAGTTTGGTGTACCGTACTAATTCGTCTAAGAGAGCGGTCTGCTATGTAGTCGAAAATTTCCGCCTCTGGAAAAGGGGCGAAAAACATACCAAAAACTAGCTTTCCGAGACAAATAGAAAAGAGAAACACACCAGACCTTACTAGGAGAGGCGACTCTGGCATCCTAGCACACCACTCTCTTAGATAAGTTATACGGCACATGTGTGTTGGAGACGCAGCCGGGATTTGCTTCCCTGACTGAGCTGCTGGCTAGTCCGCCACGTTTTGGGTATTATTGCGACTAAGGATTCAACATTCAACTCAACTAGGTATCACTAAGGAGCCCTCTGTTTCTCTGGGTTGTTTCTCTGTAAAAGGGCTCAATTCAACTCCATTTCCCTTCTCCTCTCCCACCTACACATAGGCGAAAACCTAAGACTTAATAACAACTCTCCGGTCCTCCAAAAACCAGCTATGGCTGTGGCTGAACACCCCTGCGGTCACCGACCCGGTTACACCCCCCAGTAGAGGTTTGGTGAATCGTGGTACCGGAGTCGACTCCCAGGGAACAGCGGCGCTCCAGCACCAGAAAGCCCAATCATTGGGCCAGCGCCAGCCTCACCCCCATGACCACTCTATCGCCCTCCTACCCGACAGAGCCGGCCGCCTCTGGGCGTTCCTAAAGTGTTGCAAATGCCCGCACTCGTTCTTGGAAATGCCTCATGCCTTGGCTACTGCACGCGCATGCACCTGTGGGGGACACGCAAGCCTTGAAAGATTTTCTCCTACCGTAAAAACTGGAATAATTGGACCTCACGCTAGGACGTTGGAGTCGCCTCTCCTAGTAAGGTCGGTGGTTTTTTTTCTTTTTATTTGTCTCAGCGGTGGGCTGAAAGACAGCTTTTTCACTGTGTTTTTCCCCCTAATCCAAAGGAGGGAATTCTGGACGTCTTAGGGCGAGATCCAATTATTCCAGATTTTACGGTATTTGCTTTCTCTCCTTCTCGTCCTTTCCGGCTTTGGACTTCATCCCTGTTCTTTCCTTGAGCCTTTGACTTTCCGTTCTACACACTCAACAGAACCAGTCTAGCTCATTTACCCTTCAATACAAAACTCTGGGTGTCCACTTGGACCGCTCCACTCTGCTGCGTAAAACCCTCCTCACCGATCGTCACCTCCGCTTCCATTTTTTTTCAGCAGACGTTCCTACAAATCCTCGGGCGTTCCTATAGCCCTTCCGGAGGTTCCTGGAGTTGCAGCACATAGGGTTTATGTGATTGTATTCCGGGCTAGAACAAATCAGGCTAGGAGACACCGTTTGGGAACTAGGAATGGTGGCTCTTGGGTTGCGAAGAGCCCTTCGGGGGCTGGGGAAAAGTACTAAGGGACCGCCGGGGCCCCCTCTCACAGTATGACCGCATCCAGCGGCCCCCAGCATCCCTGTACCCCTACCGACATCTACCGGACTTTAGTCCCCAGATTCCCGAGCATCTGTTCCAAACTGTATGGCAAGAGCGTCCATCCTTTGGGAATGGCTTCCGTCCGAGAGGGTTTATCTCCGGTCCTCTAACGATCGCTAACTGCCGGACGGTACCCGTAGTCCCTGCCAATTACCTGTAGGGCTCGCCTGTCACCTGCAGTCCCCACCAATCGCCCATAGGATCCGCTAAACAGTTGTATGGGCCCGGCAGATTCCACAGCCTGAGATACCGTACTTGCAGTCCCCCTGTCTGTCCTAGGCAGTCATCCGGACGGGCGCCAAGAAACTCTTCCGTCCCGGGCATCCTTTCATGGACCGCCGCCCTGCCCGCCCGGGCCTGAAGACGGACGCAGTGCCCTCTCGAGCTCACTGACCCCATTTGGCGCTATAAATATTTCATTATCCTCCGAGGCTGTATCGACAACTTGTTCACTCGCCGAGAGCTAGGATTTCTCTGGGTTGGAACCTGTGGGAGCTGTCGGCACGGGTCCTTCCGCTGTGCCTCGACCAACCGGGGCCTTTTGTCCGGGTCGCCTGGGGCTGCATCGGCCAGAACGTGGGGGGTGGGTGCCGGAAGAATTCTCCAGGTGGCCCCTTTGCCACAAATACTGTAGGTGTGTAATTTCACTGGTATATTTCTTTGTCGACCTCCAGTACTTACTTTTCAACCCCTTTAGCGTCCAGAGCTAGTCAAGCCCTCTGGCCCATTGCCAGAGGCCCCCGATGCGTCGGTTGAAGGTGCAAAGCCTAAGTCGATTTAGTGGGAGGCAGTAGAACCACTATTCAATCTATTTTGGTCTGATATTCATCGCTCAGAGTAGGAGCTTGACTGGTGTCCTGAGGAAATAGGGTTCTTGTCAATAGTTTATTCCACCACCACCACTTGTAGGTGCTTTGCGTGGTATTCTTATTTCTGAAGCCTCATTTGTGCAAACCCTTCTTCTGTGAGTAAAGTTTTTTCAATCATTCAGTCATGTATAATATAGAAGAAATTGTGCATACACGGCAGGAGGCCCCCGCTTTTCTTCAGCTTCTAACAATATCATCAACCGAGCATCCCTAAAACTCCTCATCTACGCCCGTGCAAGCAACAGAGGGTGGAAGATGTCTTGATCTACCATCGATAATAGTCGTAACTTCTGTAATAACATAAACTCTTTTAATGTGCAGAACTATACTATCATCGGGGATTGCTCTCAACTCTTTACTTGATTGTTACTCCTAGAGCTTGGCCCCAGCTACGGCATCGAGATTTTGGGAGCGTCACGTCAACAATGTGGGGGAATGGACCATGCAAACTGAAGAGCTCAGAAGCTTGCGTGACTGGAGTGGTGAAGGCTGAGGTGATGATGCAGTTTTGGTTTGCTATTGAGACCCAGGGGCCCGCAAGACATTTATCGGGGAGCAGGAATTATTCTTGGGGGGGAGGAGAAAGAGAGTCACTATAAACAAGCCGTGATCTAAGTTCATCAGCAGGAAGCAGGTTATGTGGTCAGGCCGAGGGACAAAGCAGAGTTGTTACATGTTATTTCTTTGGCTTGGCAGCCCGAAAGGAGTAGTCTGTAACTAGTGTACTGGGTCCCTTGTTAAAGCAAATGATTAGCGGATTAGCGGAGATTCCGGAGGAAATATCACGGGCCTTCCGAGAGAAGAGAAAGGCCGCTGGTGAGCGAGGACCCCTGTTCCCGGAGATTGTGGAGATCACTGCGCGCATTTGTATGCACAGATGCTGTAGACAAATGCCCGGCGGCACATCGAGTCAAGATGCTGAATTCGCTAAAACACATCAAGGAGAAATCCCAGCGCACGCGAATATTTATCATTGGGAGGCGGCATATTCGGCCCGAGGTTGAAAAGAACCCTGCTAGACGAGTATTAAGTGTATCTGTAAGCTCAAAAGGAGGTGGTATCATGGAATACCTTGGTGGTGAACTGGACGAGGAGGAGGAGACCTTAGGTGCGACGGAGGACAGACTGGCATCAGAGATCCCTCCTACTAGTTCCCTTGAGCGTCGATCGGGGTCTTACGATACATGAATAGATTAATCTATCAGGAACGAGCAACGCTGACAAAATGAAAGATGGAATTCTAATTTGGAGATGATTATGTAGAAGGGATAAATTCGCAAAAGGTGGGGATGAATCGAGACTCTTAATTGCAGCTCGGTGTGGATGAGTCATGTGGAGAAGGCGTCGAAAGGGGATGAGATCTGCCATGGAGAAGCAGTCGAGCTGGGCTCCAGGGATTTTAATACCGACGATGTATCATACCTTTGATGGCCGCTGTCGGGGCTTATCGCTGTGAATAAGGAGGCATCGATGGTGGGATTGATACGTTTTACTCTCCAGGAATATCTTTCCTCTCATCTTGATATATTCAGTAGGTCTCAGTCAGCTATGGCAGAAATCTGCTGGAGCTATGATAGATACCCAGATCAGATACTTTCTAAAATATTTTTCCGTATACTAGGGGGTTTATGCGAAAATGGAGATCTCGGACTATTCGAGCTCACCTACCCTGGAGCTACTAAAAGTTGATTATGGCGAGATATCTACCGAATAGCTTTCAGGGCAAATAAAAGTATTTTCATCTTGACCATCTTGATACTGGTTGCCTGTTCAGTGGGTTACCCTGCGCGTCATCCTTCAGAGGTTTTGGGGTTGTAGCTAGTTTGGAACACAGGGAGGGAGAATGCGATCGCCTTCTAAACTTGATGGAAAAAGAGTCCTCAGTGTTGGACTTGTAGAAGCGCCGAAAGTGTCAACTGAGGGTGCTCCCGCAATCAAACGGTATGGAGATAGGTGGGTAAATAATAGGACGGGTGATGGCGTTGGACCCCGGCGCAGTTAAAGGTGTTAACCCACTGGTTAGGGAGAGAGGAGAGGTCTGCGAGGGGGCAGGGGACCAAAGCGGTGACTTCTGCGTGGGGTGGGGGTATATCCGCGTTGACGCTGATGCACGCACGTCACCTGGCGGTGGTTAATGCTTTTGAAGAGATATTTCTAGAGCCGCTCCACTACTGACCAGCACATCCACTATCGTCAATGCGGTAGAGGGGGGGGACTTGGGTGGCGTAAGAACTTGAATACGGTAATTGAGCCTCGCGCTAAGGCGTACAAAATTTCCTCCCTCTTTGTGTGAGGGCGAGAGAGAGCTGGGAAAGCCGAGCTCGTCACTCCCAGCTTATGACAACAAAAAAGGGAAAAGGACCCGACTTTAACCAGTAAAGGAAACTCAAACGCCTAAGTGCGAGGTTCGATTGTTCAAGTTCTTATGGGTACTCGGATATGGAAGTAAAGATCGAGGATAACCGGGATACGATCAAGAATCTCGGGAATCTAATAGATGAGGGTTTCAAAGACAAGGGGGGAGACTAGGAAGCTAAAATCCAGAGTAGTTGCATTTTCTATTCCAGAGAAACCAGACTGCTATCATACTCACGTGTGCATCGAATACAAATCCCACCTTAGACAATGTCTAAATATCAAACACGAGCATTAAAGGTATTATACAAAGGTCAACAGAGCCAACTTGAATATCATAGTAAATCATGCGCCCAAATACTATCCAATCTTGATACCAGTTTCACATCCAACCCTTCTTGTCAGTTACTATGCCAGGTATGTGCTATGGCACGGAATACAGACCAAGTTGTAATTATCATTTTGTATACCCGCGATTGGCAGAGATAAAGTCATGGACGTTTTCCGGAAGGGAAGAAGTATATCCAAGAACGAGGTTGACGGTAAGGGCATGTTATTAATTTACTCCAAGATCGATTGATGTAGATCTGGGACAGTAGTGGGACGATGAGTACGAAGGGTGATGTTTCTCTTCATCCGCTTCCAAGCTTCTTCAATTGGTGACATGTCAGGTAAGCTTGCTGGTGAAGGGATGAGGTAGCAAGCAATACGAATTTCGTTTATGAAATTTTTCATTCTTTTAAGTGATGGAGGTTACTCGGGGTCGCACGTTTGCACCGGGTTCTAGGTTCTAGGATAGAAGGAAGAAAACGATGTATTGGGCTTTGTGAGAAAAAAGATGTGCGATGTACAGGATGAAAAAGAATGATAGGATAGAAAGCTCCAAGTGAGCGAGAAAGCTAAGAAAATACAGGAAGGTAACCAGCCGTTGTCACACATCCTTTCGTTGGTGTGCCCATTGCTTCGTCACTGAAGGTATGCAGGCCTGTGCTCCCACCTCTCTATCTATACTACCAGGATTACATGACCATCACTCCCCCTAATCCCTTGTAGTATGCACATAAAAGCTATAAAACATATCTAAAAAAAAATCATAGGAAAATAAAGCAAGAACCTTTCTGCTGTAAACACAGCTCTAGGTACAATGCTCCCCCATAACATCCCCACACGCTTCCACCCACTATACTATCCTCAGCATCACTATAAACCTCTCATGTTTAGACCTTTCCAATCCCTTTGTGAGCCCATCTGCCACCATTACATTGGTTCTCAAATACTCTATCTCTGCCTCTTCACATCATATGATATCTTTCAACCAGAAGTGGCGGACACCGACATGACTAGTGGATGGTCAAAACAGCCCATTTGCGAGACTTGCACTACAGGCTTGATTGTCATTATATAGAGTGATGTTTGGGTGCTTTACTAAGGCTTTGTGGGAGTATAACTCCACTAGGACCTTCCGTAGCCAGATCCCCTGTTCTGCTGCCATTACTGTCGCATTAAACTCTGCGTCTGCTATTGACTTTGCAACAGTGCACTGCTTGAGAGATCTCCAGGTGACTAGTGCTTCATATGGGTCTATAATGGCGACACCAATAGTGGATCTCATGCCCTCTACCTCCCCTGCAAAGTCAGTATCAGCGTAGGCTTGCAACCTTAAGTCTTGATCTCCTACAGAGTCCAATGCAGCTGTATGACGCTGGCCTAGCTGTAGTCGATACTTCAGGACTCTTGCACGTAGTGGAGGCTTCGCTTGACTGCTTGCCAGTGCATTGCTGAAAGATTTGCTGAAAAATATCCCACGAGTCATACTGCATAGGCTAAATCTAGATATATCGTAATTGTAGCATAGATTAGGCTAACAAAAGCCTCTTGGTAGACCTTTTTGTCTGCACTGACTTCCTTTTCTGTCCTCGTATGGAACTTGATTTTGCAGTCAAGAGGGGTGGAGCATCCTTAGCAGTTTTCCATAGTGAATTTGCATAAAACCTTTTTGTGATAGAGCTGTTGACTGAGCAATAGTGTCCTGTTCTTCTGATCACACTCCACCAGCTTACTGAGGAAGAACTTGACATTTCCTAGGTCCTTTATCTGATATCACTGATGTATCTTCTGTCGCATTTCCTGAATCTCTGCTATGCTCCCAATTAACAGTAGGTCATCAACACAGGTAATGATAGTCGCTCTAGAGGTGGCAGAATATATTCCTGCCTCGTATTTGGATCCTTGCATGCCCATCCTTTGTCAAAGTACTGTTTTAGGGTGTGATACAAATTGTGTTCTACCTGTTTGAGTCCATACAAGCTTCTTTGCAGCTGTACTACAACTGCATCCTGAGTGCCACTTGCACGTTCTTCTCTTCCTCTACTCTGCTCATCAATCTGAGCTCCACCTTTCCTGCCTCTTATACCATAAATTCCTTCAGTATTCTTAAGTAAATTTCCTCTGCAATCATAATCTCCAAAAAGGCTGTGACGATATCTAACTGCATGATTTCCTTGTCCTCTGCAGCTTCCTTTGAGAGTATCATCCTAATTTCTGTAAAGGAGATTGAGTGAGAATAGGTTTCTGTAAAGTCGATTCCTGGTTGCTGACAGAATCTAATAGCAACAAGTTTTGACTTATATCTAGCAACTTGTCTATCTTTTCAAGCTTTTCCTGTAGCACCATGCAAGAAGTGATTGGTTTCGCCCCTGTCGGTAGATCTCCTGCTGGTATGAGATCCTAAGTGTGGTGATTCTCAAGCGAGTGTACTTCACTCTCAATGGCCTCAGTGCTCGCTTCTGAGGGCTGCTTGAATACTAGCTGGTCCATGGTTGACCATAAAAGCATAATCTGTTTGGTATACAGAGATGACTATATCCATAACTGTTTGTTTGTTGTTTGGTACACTACTCTCTACAATAATGCTATCTGACAATTCTGATTCTGATTGCAGTGAATCTCTCATGAGTCTGTCTGGATAGGATGTACGTTGATGGTGTGCAGGTGTCTGCCAATAGGATCCCAGATTGGACCGTACTTGTTGTAGAGAATAACTTGCCCTCTCAGTTGATGTAATAAGGTCTCTCTCTGTTTGGTTGATTCTAGGCATAAGTGGTTTCTGTGAGTGTGTCCTTGGTGCCACATAATCACTCACTCTCTGGGGTTTAATAGACTGTGGTACAGATCAACATATTAACTCCCATTCTTGTTGTAACGTGTCTGTAAAAGATAAGAATATCTGTTTTACTGTTCGTGTGAAATAGGGAGTGTCCTCATAAAATACAATATCACGAGACATGATAAAAGAGCATGTTTGTAGTTTGAATAGCTTGTACTACTTTGTAGACAGAGTATATCTGTCAGGATTGCCTAGAAGAGCGCTAGGCAGGAAGGACAGAAAAGCAGAGTAAGCCTTGTGAGGC